>JZKD02S1610473.1:2601434-2614217 GCA_000966675.3 Picea glauca
GCTTCTAGAAGGATCTTCCTCTAGATGCTTCTCTTGATAGACATATTTAGTATAAATAAGGGTCGAGGGTATGAAAACCCTAGCTTGGAGATTATTGTAATAGAGCGCTACTCAACTGGAGGTCGCCCCCTCGAAGAGGCCCGTGAACATTGCTTTCTGAATCAAAGTGTTATTTCTGTTGTTGCTCTTATATCATTTATGTGTTATTGTGGAGATTATGCTGGTTATATTACTGTTATTCTTCCATTTCTAGCATTTTATTTATGTTCTTCATAATTTTTATATCCGGTATATTACAGATTGTTGAACCAAGAGCAGATCCCCTTATGGAACATCAATCAATTTGTTCACCATTTGTGTATGGTCCATACCACTATTCACTATACACTATAATTCTTACAATCTTGGCATAGGGTTTTTTTCTTATTATTATTTTCTTGAAGTTTTTTTTCTTCTTATTAGTTTCTTGAAGGTCTGTTTCTTGTATAAACCTCACAAGTGATTCTCAATGTTGTCCTTCAACAAGTAAATGTTCTAGAAACTATATATTCATTTTTTTTGGAAACCTTTACATGAGACACATGGGTTTCTTTCATAACTCCTGATAGGCCAAACAACCACTTGTGTGAACCACAAAACGTGAGACTTCATTATCAATGCCCCCAATCCATCTTTCATTTACACTATGGAATTTGGTATCACCAATTTTGCATCCAACAATAGGAAGTAGTTTCATTGACTTGTTCAAAAGAGAGATTGTTTTCTTTTTTTGTTACCAATGTGGAATGTTACAATGTTTTCTATTAATATACTTTAACTTCTTACTCCTGAAAAAATTCAGGAACCACTGATTCTGGAAGTTCTATTGGATTCCCTTATGGGGATAATTCTTCCCTATAACCATTCCATTCACCTAACCCATGTCCTATCGAATTTCACCAAAATGGAAATGTTTTCTCATTTGTTGATCTAGATTTGGATCTAGGAGCTTGATGGGGCTCAGAAAGGCCTAAAAATCAAAGTTCTTGGAATGGCTTCAAAATGAACATGTGAATAGGCCTTGTTTATACGAACCCCATGCAACTTGAACGGGCTCAAACGGACGTTGTATGCTCCAGATATGGCGATCTGTTCATTTTTCCAAATAGGCAAAAAATGTTGACTGTACAGTCCATACAGTGCCACATGGAAGCTAATTGTACAGGCCATACAATTGTACAACTAATGTGGTAGGAAAATTTAGCGATGATGTGGCAGAGTTGATATAGCTGATGTGGTAGGTTGACTGGGCGTATGTACTGATGACATGGACAGGTACAGGGGACCAATCAGGGAGTGACACATGTCACCCTTGTAGTGGTGACACATGGCACATATGTACTACCTACATGGTAGGTACAGTGTTGGTCACTGGTGTTAGTTGTGGAGCTGGATTATATTCGTGACTCAGAGGTCTTATGTTTTTTCAGCTGTGTTTATACCCCATGAATACTTTACACCACAGAAGTATGTACACTCTTCCACGCGGGGGAGTGCAGAGGGGGGGTACCCCCTCTGCGGGGTCCGGGGGTAAGCGGGCCCCTGGAGGGGGTTCGGGGGTGAAGCCCTGGAAGGAAAAATTGCCTTGTAAAAGTATATTGTAATTTCATTGTAAATCTGGACCGTTCATTATAAGGTCGCATATCTAACAGTAGAAATTATGTTAGGGTTTTTTTCCCTAAAAGGCAACCCTCTTTTATGAGGGAAATGTATTGCGGCTATGTATGATGGTGAGTATTTTATTCTAAGAGAGGAGACTGTGAGAGAAAGAAGAGTAAGTTATAACGGGTTTTGTTATAGGTTGTATCCCTTCATTTGCTGGATAATAATAAAGGAAGGACTTGGCAATTTCTCTGGTGGACGTAGCCCACACTGGGTCAACTACGTAAATCTGTGTCTCTCTTGTATTGTGTATCTTCTGTGTTTTTCTTTCGCATTTGTTTTATTTTATTGCTCTGTGGTCCTATTTTTCTAACAAATAGGTTGACAACTCAGCAGAAAAGTGGACCATTGGATAGTTGACATGTGGCAATTAGTTGGCATATGGAACAATTCCATGTGGCCCAGACATGGGCTGCCATGTGGCACCCATGGATTGGTTTATTGGTCGAAAAATTTTTGGAGTTCATGAGGTTTGAACCCACGACCTCTGTCCAGGCTAGTGTCTTGGCGGGGTCGGACTAGCCAGTCCACCCATCATTTGGTACCTAACCATATACGGTAGCATATCCATTTGAATTTGCAAAGAGTTCTGGATGGAGGAAGAAAGAGTTGGGGTCTATCCCTAGCCCGTGGTCATGTACTATACAATGTGTCTGTTTTTTGTGACTATAGCCTAGGTTAAAACCATTGACGCGCGAAATGTGGTAGCTCCAAACTAGCCCTCGATTTCAGAAGTAATGCATATGACCCGGGGTTCTGTTAACGAATAGCATGGAGGATTCATGGTTAGTGCCCAGTCGGTCAGGCTAGCCCGCCGACCAGGGCGCTAGACCAGGAGCTTAACAATCGGGGGCTACATTGGTAAGTGCATGTGGAGCTTTAGGGTCTGGGAATATGGAGGGTAACGTGACCAGGAGCTAGAATCCAGGAGGGGGCCATTGCATAGTTGCTAGCACCTGGCCACATGGCCACCCTCCATACGACCAGGAGCCATGAGTTTAGTGGATACGCCTTGTTTATGCACTATTGTTGGGTTTTATACTATAGTATATGGATTTTTATTGATTTTATAGGCAGTTTGGAGATTTTTGGCCCTTTTTGAGGCCAAATCTTGGGGGGAAGTTGGTAGATGGTTACCAACTTCAGATCTATATAAATCAAGCCTTCTTGAGGCTATGAGAGGAGATTCAGAGTAGAGTTATGATGAATATTTTCCAAGCCAAATCCATTTTTATGCAGGGAAGTCATTGAGGAGCGCACCTTTGTGGGCCATTTCTGGGAGCTTCGGTCATACGATTCTATTGTCGTCAGTTTTGTTGGGTTCCATAGATCTGGTAGAATAAGACCAGATCGGATTATAACCTTTTTTCCATTGTTATGATGTCCTTTTAAAGATTTGAACAGAAATAACAAAGCTTCACCCACTGAGACAAAGGCTCGGAGACGTAGGCGAGATTTCCAAACACCGTTATCACTTTGGTGTTCTATGGTTTGTTGTTCTTCTTACTTTATTTCAGATCTGTATATGTGCATATTCCTGTGATGTTTCTTCTATAATTCTTCCTCTTTCATTCAGTTTCCTAATTGGTTAATTAACACATGCATAATAACTCAACCATTTTCATTTAAAAGATATTTTCGGATCAAGTGGTATCGGAGCTAGTTGACATTTGGAATTTGATTTTGCATGTTTACCAGGGAAGAGCACATCTCAGTTTAGGAAATGGAAACTAAAGAGGGACTTTCTCAATATGAGAAGCATATGCAAAAATCTTTCTTTGCCATGTCCGAGATTGTGAAAGTGTTGTATGAAGACTACCTGGAACGAAAGAGATCAGATCAAGAGAAAGCTTCAAAGAACAACAAAGGAAAAGAAGGATTGAAGGAAGTGCCTTCTACATATGTTTCAGAAAACATCTATGAGGTATTAAGTGAAGGTGATTCATCAATTTATCCTTGTTTCCATCAAGATGGTTTTGGTGCATTTGAAAAACATACAAAAGGTGTAGGTTTGAAATTGCTAACCAAGATGGGTTATGAAGAAGGAAAGGGCCTTGGATGTAAGGGTCAAGGAATCATTAATCCCATTGAGGTTGTGGAAAGACCTCCCTATTTAGTATTGGTATACAATGAAGTGGATATTGGAGCATCCTCCAAGATGGGCTCCAAAACATTGGAAGCAAGTAATGCTTCCAATGGCCAGCTTAAGTCATTGCAGGAACACTTCACGAAAGGTGACGGTGTATCACTCCTTGATTGTGGTAGTGAATGCAAGTCATCTCCAAAGAAAAGTGAAGATCAGAAAGGAAGGTATAATGGTCATGTTTTTACCAATTCTCTTTTTGATTATAAAAAACATAATCATGTAATCCAAAACTTGTGGAATCTTTATCCTTGTAGTTTTTGTCATTCACCCAAGCATTGTGTTGCCAAGTGTTGGAAGAGACAATATTTGTATAGGAAGTTTATGTCGACCAGGAAGGAAACACGACATAAATACTCAACTCCAAAACAGAAGAAAGAGAAGGGAAAACAAGTCTGGATGCCAAAAACTCACTACACATATTGCAACAGGGGTGGACATCAAAAGGCAAATTGTTGGAAGCTTAATCTGGAGCTTCGTCCAAGGAAGGAAAAAAGGATTGTGCATGTACTCATGAAGGAATAAGGATTAACAGTGAAGCAAGAAGAACACCATGAAGGAAAGAAACTAGCCACTTGGTTTTTCCAAAAGTGGATGTCACAACTTCATTGTATTTTGCTTCCATTAATGTAATCACACATGTTGAAATGATGACCTGTTATAACATCATTTTTGTACAAAATGGTGTTTTGTTTTTGTCCTTATGAGTATATAATCAATAAGTTCCATTTTTTTAACCTTTTGGAGGACCAAAAAGGTCTTTAGTGGGGAGGTGTGATCCATATATGGATCCAGGAGCTTGATGGGGCTCAGAAAGGCCTAAAAATCAAAGTTCTTAGAATGGCTTCAAAATGGACGTGTGTGTAGGCCTCTTTGATACAAACCCAAAACAACTTGAACGAGCTCAAATGGATGTTGTATGCTCTAGATATGGTGATCTGGTTTTTTTTCCAAACAGACAAAAAATGTTGACTATACAGTCTGTATAGTGCCACGTGGCAGCTAACTGTACAACTCATACGACTGTACAACTGACATGGAAGGAATAGTTGGAGATGATGTGGTAGAGTCCATACAACTGACGTGGCAGGTTGACTAGGCATACAGACTGATGACATGGACATGTACAATGGACCAATCAGGGAGTGACATGTGTCACCCTTGAAGTTGTGACATGTGGCACATCCATACTGCCTACGTGGCAGGTACAGTGGCAATGACTAGGTTGACAGCTCAGCAGACAAGTGGACCATTGGGTAGTTGACACGTGTAAGTTAGCTAGCATATGGAACGGTTCCATGTGGCACCCATGGGTTGGTTCTTTGGTGGAAATTCTTTTGGAGTTCATGAGGTTTGAACCCCCGACCTCTGTACAGGCTAGTGTTTTGGCAGGGTCGAACTAGCCAGTCCACCCATCTTTTGGTTCTTAACCATTTATGGCGGCATATCCATTTGAATTTTCAAAGGGTTCTAGATGGAGGCAGAAAGGGACGGGGTCTAGCCCCATCCCGAGGTCATGTACTATACAATGAACCCTTTTTTTGTGACTGTAGCCCAAGTTAAAACCATTTCCGCATGAAATGTGGTAGCTCCAAACTAGCCCTCGGTTTCGGGAGTGATCTATATGACCAAGGGTTCTGTCAATGGATAGTGTGGAGGATTCGTGGTTAGCCACTAGTCGGTCAGGCTAGCCTGCTGACTAGGGCGCTAGACCATGGGATTAACAGTTGGGGGCTATGTTGGTAAGTGCACTTGGAGCTTTAGGGTCTGGGCATATGGCAAGTAACATGACCAGGAGCCAAAATCCAAGAGGGGGCCAACACATAACTGTTAGCGCCTGGCCACATGGCCACCCTCCATATGACCTGGAGCCTTGAGTTTAGGGGTTGTGCCCTGTTTATGCACTATTGTTGGGTTTTATACTATATTATATGGATTTTTATTGATTTTATAGGCAGTTTGGAGATTTTTGGCCCTTTTTGGGGGATATTGGGCACTTTTTGAGGCCAGATATTGTGGGGAAGTTGGGAGATGGTTACCAAATTCATATCTATATAAACTATACCTTCTTGAGGCTATGAGAGGAGATTCAAATCAGATTTATGATGAAGAGTTTCCAAGTCAAAGCCATTTTTATGCAGGGAAACTATTGAGGAGCGCACCTTTGCGGGCCATTTCTGGGAGCTCCAATAATCCGATTTCAATGTCGTCAGTTTTGTTGGGTTCTAGAGATCTAGTAGAACAAGAAAATATCAGTTTGTAACCTTTTTTCCACTGTTATTATGTCCTTTTAAATATTTTAACATAAATAAGAAAGCGTCACCCACTCAGACAAAGGCCCGGAGACATAAGCGAGATTGTCGAACTCTGTTATCACTTTGGTGTTCTATGGTTTGATGCTCTTCTTGATTTATTTCAGATTTGTATATGTGCATATGGTTGTGATGTTTCTTCTATAATTCTTTCTCTTTCATTCAGTTTCCTAATTGGTTAATTAACACATGCATAATAACTCAACCATTGTCATTTAAAAGATCTTTTCAGATCATTTGTAGATTCCTACACACAGTTAAATGTGTTAAACTCTTCAAGGAACTAGCAGATGCTTGGTTTTGAAAAACAGGTTGTGACCTCCTTCATCCAAGAAATTTTTTGTCGAACTGAATAGAAATAGGTTGAATATGAATACAAAATCATTGATGCAAATTGCTCCATTTCCTTCGTGTTGAGTCTCATAATGATTTCAATTAATAGTTAAACCTTTGTTCATGAGAATTGAAAATCTGTGGCATCGATTAGACCCATAAGGCTTATGAAATGAACCAACATCCAATTACCAACAACCAATTGACCTCTTACAACAATGTACAACCTGTATGGACTTGTACAACCAAAAAAGGGATTGCATCTGCTAAGAATGGTCTAGGGGATGTGTATATATAAAGGACAAGCCAACATGCCCAACAAATCAAATTTGCCCTAGAAAGAGGTAAACAAGTTGACCAAATGTTGAAATCGGGTAGGTGAGGAAAATACTTCTTCCAACAGTGAGAAACTCCACCCAATAATGTTTAAGAACACCCTAAGCATTCAATAATTCGACTAGTAGGTAAGGAATTTCTCAACAATGAATTTAGTCAACCAACGATGTGTAAACCCACCTAGGCATAAATAAAATTTCCCCGGGAAAGGGAAAATCGACCAGGAAAATGTCATTCAACTTAGACAAGGATGAACTTTCCTAGAGTGAGCACGTACGGTTTGACAGAGAGATAAAAATGCCTAGCTAATTATCCAATGATTTGAGTAGAAGAAGAGCAATTCCAATAATGGAAACTAAGCTAATAAATTGCAACAACTCTTTTCTAATATCCATAGATCTCAAAATTCAAAGGGAATTGGACGGTGGTAATTTTGGAGCTAATGTTGCTCTTCATTTATAGGAAACAATTTAAACTAGAACTAAGCAAGTACGCAACTACTAATCAACCACAAACAATTAGCTATGATCTACACATTTATAAAGATGAATTCCACATATCAACAAACATGACCTTGAATGGATGCTCAATCTATTCATCTCAGTGATTTTTGGTACCATGCTTTCATGGCATTCCATGCCTTTTTCTCTCATGGCCAAAAAGACCCTTTGAGAATAAAATTCATCAGTAAATAGGGAGAACTAGGGGATGAGGGAAGGATAACAACCATGGCTCTTCACTTCCCATTCCTCACCCTTCTCTCCTATTTGTTTTCTTTTCATTTAATTATTTTTACTTTTCTCAACTTTACATTTGCATTGGTTTACTTTTTTTTCTAACCTTGATGAATTTCCTAATTAATTGTGCAGGTATTGAATATTACACCCATTCATCAATTCAGATCCATTTTGGATCACTTACTACCACCAACAGTTGAAATTGTTCCCATATTCCACTCATGGAAAAAATACATTTCAACATGGTTTCTATGGTGGTTAGGGGATTTGCACATGGTATATCATCCCCACAATTAATTTTAAATGCATAGGCCCTTAATGTTTTCCACTAAACCATGGATTGTACCTTGAGAAATAATGTTAATTCTTGGAAAAAAATCAAAATGTTGATCTATTTGCACTCCTCAAAAAAATATTCCCCGTGTAGGGCTTGTGTGGTTTGTTAGAATGGGCCACATGGTCCATGATCCCCATAGGAAAATGTTATGGCATAGACCATGTGTGCTAATACTAAAAAGTATAACCATATCTGACACATAAGCTAAATATTCTCTATGTGATGCTCTTCCAGTGGTCCAAGGCATTGTGACTTGATATGTAAATTGTTGTGAATATTTCACTAGAATAGTTTATCCCAACAAATATTAAACTATTCTAAAATATTAGATTATGCAATTTATTTCCTTAGATCCCAAACTAGTTATTACTAGATTCTTGCTTAAATTTATGGAAATAATTGAATATGAAAATGAAAGAACAAGAAAAAAAATATACACACCATCCACACAATTGAACACAAGATGTATCCTGGGAAACCCAATACAAGAGAAAACCCAGCTAGAAGGTGAGGTCTATGCTCTTCTCTTTTTTCTTCATCTATAGAAAGAAAGTGAGAAGAAAGAGGCACTCACTATGCAGTTTCCTTTGACACTATGGCATGAACAGGTGCTATAGAATCTCCTACCTCCTCTTTTATGCTCTCAAAATACCACTCCTTAGATTCTCTACTCAACTATGTAACAAGTACAATACCAAAGAATAGAACCCTTTCACCTCCTTGGAACCAGATATTTAACATAGCTTGATAGTCATATAGGGTTAGGGTTTTGACTTCCTAAACCCTGAATTAGTGATCAAGTTTGGACCTTTTAGAATATTATTTAAATTCCTCACATGGATAGCTTGATATGTGTGATTAATGGGGGATAACATGGCATCCACTCATACCATGGTGGTCAACAAGGAAGTTCAACTTGTGGGAGGCATAACGTTTTCATACAAGCTTTGATTAAGGCATTTTATGCACTATTAAAAAGGTCTCAAAGTGTAGAACACTATCAAGGGTGTGGGAATAACTTCAAAACATTGTAACCCCAATTGGGACCTGCCACAAAATGTCCTTGCAAGTCGATTCCTCCAATTGTTTTTCACCCAAAAAGTACCAAGATAGATGAAAAATTATATGATGATCCAATCCAGATCATACATCCCCATTTATGGATTAATTTTGTCCCCAAAATATTTACTAAATTAGGTGAGAAAATGTTTCCTCTACCTTCTCCTTGGAGTACCATTTTTCTTTGCCTGGAAGTTGTCCTTTCAACCCAATCTGCCAAAGGTAATGTTTCCCTTGCCTTGTAGTTCTGGACCCCTTCTACAAAACTATATCTTCTTCCAAATTTTCCTGAGCTTCTAGTACTAAGTCCTCTATGTTAGGTAGGAACCACTCCACCTCCCAATACAACATGGAAGGCTCATGTAGTTTCAAATTATTTACATTCACTACTAAGTAAATGCACATGTATGGGGGTGCACTGAGTCTGTAGGCATTATCTCCCACGTTCTCCAATATCTCAAAAGGGCCATACCACATATCCTTGATATTCTTACCAAGATCCTATAGTCTTTCCTTATTAAACTATAATCAAACTCTGACTCCCACTTTGAATGACTTCTCGGTAAATTGCGTTGATCATGCTTAGCCTTATACTTTTCCTGTGACTTATTCAATGTTTCCTATACTTTCAAATGGATCTATCTAATATTTTCAACAAATTTATCTACTCTCAATGTGTTACACATTAAATTTGCACACCTAGGTACCTCGCCCTAAGTGTCATAAGTGTCATATAAGTGTCTCATACACCTTGACACCATGGAATTACCTATGTCACAATCCCTAGTCAATGCGAAGGAGGGATATATTACATTAAGGAAAAAATACCAAGTGCACGTGAATTATTATTAATATTCATGAAAACAAAATTAATTAAGTGTGAGAATCCACCTCACACTTGGTTTCCTAATTTTTAGGGAAGGTGGAGGATCTCATGGATGGTTGAAATATTTCCTCCTTAAAATCCTTGAGATATATTTTCTCCCTAAAATCCTTAAGAGATATTTTCTCCCTAAATATCTTTTAGATCTCTTTTTAGTGGATCTGATGAGTGATCCTATCCATGGTGGTTAAGCGTCCAAATCCTATATAATGAGGGATTTACATGGAGAAGAGTGTGTATATTTGAGGTATAAAACCTATGGTCTTGGGAGAAATATTTAGGATATCAAACCTATGATTTTGGGATCTTTGTGCAAGGGTTGGACGAGGAGGACTTCGAGAATTTTCCTACAATAGAAATTGGTGACTCCACTGGGGAAGGACATTGACTTGTATTTCCTTGGATCATACCTGCCTTTTCCCATATTTTAGATCATTTTTCTTGTTTTTTATTGATCTATTTCCTTTCCCCCCTCTTCATTGACAATTTCACATGATTCTGGCAATTCTAGGTGAGTTTTTCCAAGTTTTTTGGCTCTGTTTTGAGTTTTTGGGAAGGGTAGAACTCCCCTGTAGTGAATTACAGAGAGATGATATGTAATCATCTCTCCTTTGTAGTGTATTACAGAGAAATATAGCACTTTGTTCCCTTGATTTAGGGAGCGTTGATCTCCTGTTTTGGTGTTTTCTGCCATTTTCTGCTCAGTTTTTTTAGTCTGTTTTGCATAGATCTTTTCCCAGAGTTTGTACATTGGTTTGTGGATTTGTTTGGGTTGAAGATTTGTCACTCTTTGTTGTCTTGATTTGAGTTTGCAACTTTTAAAATTGTGATGATTCTCTTTCTTGCTGCTTGATTTGTCAGGACAGTTTGAGTGATTTCTCTTTCTCCTTATCAGTTTTTGGATTCTTCTCTGAACTTTCTTGTATTCCTTAAATTCTTGTTGATTCTCGAATCCTTGAATGAGTTCCTGTTTCAATAGGTTATATCCTACTTGTTTTCTTTCAAATATCATTGCTTTGAGTGCATTCTTTGTTTGAAGCCCTTTTTTCTTAATGTCTTTTGCATCTGCATCTGACTCTTTCTTTTAATTGAAAGTAGTGGAGAATTAAAGGATTTTCATTTAATTTCTTTATACTTTAGAATCAAACAAAGAATATAGTTGCATTCGTTCTTTTGGGTAGTGTAGATAGGTTGATTTCCTTTGGGAATTGGGTGTTTTGTTGAAGAAAGTGGAACCTCTTCTCCATCCCGTATGTAGGATTCGTTGAAGAAAAATTTGCATCTCATATTTTGCATTCTTTTGGAGTTGAGTATTAACATCATTAATTTCACTTTTGCACCCTTGAGTAAACAACAACCCTAAAATGAAGCACTTATAAAATTGATCAATTTTTTTTATATTTTATGGTAGTGAACCTACATTAGCAAGTGTAGGGCTTTGGAATAGGTTGTGAGGATAACTTTCCAAAGCCATCAGACAGATGTAGAATCTTGTTTTATGGAGTGGTAAATCCAATTTTTCGTATAAGTATAGTTGAGATCCCCCTCTCACACAAGGGTTACGCACGAGGTCGCATTCGAGAGAGAAACAACGATTATCCCTTCGAGGCTTAACCATTCATAGTAGTCAGATCATATTTTGGGGGTTCTTCTTGAGGTCAAACTGTCTTCATTTGGTCTCGGTGCTTCGTGAATTCTTAATCTGTTTGGGGTCCTCTGGAGTTCTATCGGTCCACTTGTCCTCAGTTCTCTTGAAGGATTTCAGAATTGTTATCATGACCATGTGTTTGGACTCGATTGTCGATTGTACTCGCCCAAAGGCTGACTAAGAGTTGGTGACCTTAGTATCCATAATATTTAGGGTCCTTACACAAGGTTATGGTGAAGGGAAGTATTCATTGTACTTGGAACAAACGTTGGTCAAACTCACTCGAGCTCCTTGGAGGGTAAATCCACGTTTATTGTCTGGAAGCTTGCACCAAGGCGTAAGTCTATTAAGCAGGTTTCCAACGTAACTGATCCAATTTCTCTATCCCATCCCCTATATTCATTGATCTCGTGATGTTGGATTTCATCACCAACTAGTGGTTTCATTGTGGGAAGGTTTGTTTGATTGTTTTCTTCTCAGATTTGTAGCATATGTTTTTTTTTTCCTTAGTGGACCTTAGGTCAAGTTAGTGTCAATGGTGTCAACTCCTGGGAGTACCAATGGAGGAACCCCTTTTCCTAGGGAACCTTTTTCCTTTCCTTATTTTGGAAACGTTGGTCCTCCGTGCATTGCCACACTTAGTCTTCTGAGACTCACCAAATTGTGGGTTTGGTTGTTGTTGGATCATGTTGTCATTTATGCCAATGGTTTGATTGATTGATGTCATTGATTGATGTCAAGTGATTGATTGATTGATTGATGTCAAATGTAATATGTATTTTCCTTGATGAGAATGCATAGATGAAGATGGATCAATGATTTTTCATTGATATGATGAAGATCAATGAGTTGTCATTGATACATGATGAAGATGGATCGATGTGGTTTCATTGGTATATGAAGCATTGTTGGAAAGATGTATAGATGACTCGTTATTTTCTTATCATGACTAATAAGGTGCACAAATGGATGAACTCCAAAGTGGTCCCCTTATGGTGAAATGCCTCATGGGAAGACGCGTTGCGGATTGATTTATCTTAGAAGAATGATTGGAGGACCCATGCTTGTATGTGGAATAATGAGATGAATATCAATTAAGTTTTTGGTGAAACTATCCTAGATGGATAGTGCTTGTCATGTTGTTTGCGGTGGTATGTGGAATGTCACATAACTCCTCAGGGTTTGAGATTTATGGCCTTACAAAGTTGGAGGACCCCCATATGAAGGCTTGAAGCCCCCAAGGTCAAAGAAGTCAAAGTGACCTAAAAGAAGAAATCATTATTTAAATGATAAA
>JZKD02S1610473.1:2635455-2649857 GCA_000966675.3 Picea glauca
GAGGGGGTACCCCCCCCTCTGCACTCCCCCGCGTGGAAGAGTGTACATACTTCTAGGGTGTAAATACTTCATGGGGTATAAACACGGCTAAAAGCAAGGACCTCTGAATCAAGAAGATAATCAGGCTCCACAACCAACAATCTGGTAAAAATCATGGGATATCATGGGGAGGAATAGAGAACCCAAAAACTATGATATAGGAGAATTTCTCCTCAATAAACCAATCTGCTAACTTACCCAAATTTCCCATAATCATGTCTGAAATCAGAGGAGGTGGGTGACCATATAGGGCTATATGAACATGAACCACTACATTGTGATGGATTTCATAAAATAAATATTTGTCTTTTTCTTCCCATAGTTTGGAATGATATAAATGAATGGGCTCGGCACTGGCCAGGGTCCAGCTCCAATTCATAAATGGGAAAGGTGTCATGAAACAGATGGAGTCCATGATATATGTTAACATGTAGAAGGGGGTAGGTTGTCCTTTTGATTTCATTGTTTTTTATTTTTCAATCTCTTTGGCCAAGTTATCGGATATCATTTTGGCCCAATTGAAAGTGAAACCTTCTGCCACTTCGTGCATGATGGATACCCATTCCACCGAGAGGTGCGTAGGGATATTCTTCCCAAACAATCAACATAACATCATGGTGAAATACACCATGGGAGCATCCAAATATGTTGTGGCATGCACACCATGAGCATCGGTTATGAATCTCTCTGGGTGCCCCCGCCAATACTTGATTATGCCGGGATAGTTCTTGACATAATGGACGCACTCCTTTTGCTCGAACTTCAGAATGAATGTAACATTGAATGTATATCTAGGATTAGGGGAGAGTTTATACATTACTTGCATAGGTTCTGGTCAGAAAGAGTTGGCAATGACCTTCTAATGGTTGATAATGCTCTTGGTCTAGATGTCAACGTGCTCCAAGGCCCAGCTTATCATGTCCTTATAGGGCATGAGTCTCGGTGGTGCGGCTATTTTATGCAGTTATGATTGGGCTATATGTCTGAGTTTAGCTACATAAGTATCATCTTCTTCTTCAGCAGAGTCCTCTGGGCAATTGATGATTTCACACTCTAAAACCTCGAACACCTGCATCCAAGATTTAACAATGTTTGTGGCTCGTGGTGTAGTGTCCGACAGAACAACCGCATTTGGATTTGAATCCTCACCTGTCACATTAGGCCTTTTCATCATTTTCCATGGCGTCGTAACTTCTAAGGAGACAGAGTGAAATTACTTGTTGCAAAGAAAATTCATGAATCCTTCAAACAAATAAAGCTTGCTAATTGCAGAAAGAGAAAATGAATTCGAAATCGAAGTGCTTTTATTCAAAACAGAGTCAGTGCTTTTCGTATAACTTTGCTAACGGAAAATTTATTAACGTTTGATGGGAAATTCTACCTGGCGATCCGCAATCTACCTTTGAATCATTATCCTTAACTAGTCATAAATTCCACCAACACTTCGACAGTTTGCGTTCGGGAGTTTTCGATGTGATAGAGTGGGAACCTCCCGAATCCTGAATCCGTGAAAAGATTAATCTTCGAATAATCACTTGTAAAACTTTAATTAATCATGTTTAAGATGGTGTGTTAACTTCAAGTGTTTCAGGAGTTTGAAATTCGAGGAATTTCAATGTATCTCGAGAGGAACTTCTCAAAACCCAAAATGTGTAGCAACTAATTATCTGGTAATTTATTTTAAGACCTAATTAACTGCATTTAAATTGAAGTATTTCGGGAGTTTGAGCTTCGAAAATTTTAGAATATCATCCAGGCAAAAAATCCAAAACCTGAACTACGAAGTCATTGATTATCTTTGATCATGATTAACTTAGTTATTTAATGTTTAATACTTCATCATTTTGATATTTAGTTTATTCGTGAATTCATTCTTTGTTAGAATCCCAAAGGATAATCTCTCGTAGTGACGTGTCATAGACTAGGTCATTATGATGTGTTGAGGAAAGGGAGGTGTCATGTGTCAACTCGGGAAAGACTTGGAAGGTACACATGTCCTACGATTTGTTCCTTTAAAAAGGTTTAGGAAAAGAAATGAGTAGACACTTTCAGGTTTCGGAGCTTCGGGGTTTTTATTGTTAAGACTTATTGCAACATCCGAAGTGTGGAGCTCTGAAACGACCATTATAGATTTACCTCTTTAAAATTTAGGCATCTCCAAAACTGGGGAGATATTAGGATCGTTCAATCAAAAGAAAAATAAAACTCGTCAACGAAGGATATCTTGCGTGCCTTATTATTTACCAACCAACAAAGGAATTTGATTAAAATTAAAATGTCATTTACCAATTTTCCATTTTCTTCGAGTAGAATTATATTTTCATGAGGTGGAAAGTATAGCGCTAAAAAGTTCAAAACTATATGTGTTCCAACATAGGCTCCATTTGGGGATCACGTCTCCCTATGAGACGTGGAAGAACAATAGACTGAGTGCCTTTATTGGGCAAATGGAGTCATTATTGCATTTCTAGGAAACACTTTTAGGAATTAATCATACAGAGAAAAATTGAACTTCAACCGAAACTCAGAAAACCTTCAAAACACCCCCGATTATTGATCTCAAGTTAGGCTATTTAAAATTTCCCTTTCCTAAAAATGAGTTCGAAACTGTTTAAGATAATCAAAACAACATTAACCGAAATATCAGAATTTGACTGACTTTCTTCGCATCAAGGTCGAGTAGATGTAACAATTTATTTAGGGAATCCCTCATTGGTTCAGAATGAAAATATTACCGGGAAGAGAATTATATGTTAGAGTATTCTTTGTAGATATATATGACAGCCATACATATATCATAGATATTGCTTCACTGCCAGAGATCATGTTCAGTACCACAATGAAGTTATCTACTTCTCCCATTGAATTTCTTTTCACCACTTCAATTAGCACTTTTGCATTTTGCTGAGATGAGGGAAATCATTACATGAATTTCCTTTCATCATCTCTTTTTGGACAAAATGGGGGTAATTGAATTACGAATTTCCTTTCACCATTTGTCTTGGAAGAGATGGGGGAAATCAGATTATGAATTTCCTTTCACCATCTGTCTTATATTTTCATATTTTGAAGTAGGGGCAATCAATTTGTATGTATCATACAAGGGATTATATCTGCTAAAAAACTTTAAAATCAAGTTCTTTCACAAACTTTTAGATGTAGTCTCCAACTATTTTTCTCCCAATCTTCAATACACCTTCGCCTATAGGGAAGATTTTATAGGGATTTTGATTTTCCGAGATCGACCTTGAGAGAATTGGTCAAATTCAAATCTCATAGAAGAGATAAATTTATTAGGATTATCCTGAACATACTTTATTTCAGTTAAAATCAAAGGGACATAAAGATTTTCGCCTAATCTTGTTTCGGAGATATGTTTTTAAGTTTTCAGAGTTAAGGTGTAATTTTTTCTTTCTATGAAGACCCAGGAAAGGTAGTGAAAATCAGAAAAGAATAAAATCTCAGGGATAGGAAAAACAAAACAAAGCGATGACTCAGGTCCAGACACTAAAGAATCTCATTCCGACATAAGTTTTTTTATTGATTCCCGAACTTCCTTTCAAGCCCCTTTTTTATTCCTATTTTCTTTTTCTTTCTATTTCATTTTTTATTTCGTTTTTTATTTCATTCAAAGAAGGCTTCAGAATTAAGCTATAATTTCATAATTCTCTAATATTTGATTAGGTGACAATATCTATATGAGTGAAACCTCCTTTACATCCAATAATAATTCCTTAAAATTTTAGTTTGAACTAGCGGGGTAGGAGTTCATACCTCATATTTCCATTGTATTTTCAATCAAGTAAATCATTAATTTATCACTTGTTTTCGAGAGAAAGAGAATGTCTTTGAAAAATGAATGTTGGATTCCGAAGTATCCTTATCTCTTGTCTGAAAGTAAGTATTCTTCACGGGAATGAAAAATGGGAAATGTCAGAAAATTCTGCAGGTATGTGTTACAAGTTCTTTTATATTCGGTTTCGGTGATATCAAGTAAATATGGTTTATTTACAATGAACTATAAAATGCCTTGGATAATTTACAACAGAGAGGAAAAATCGCAATTAAAAAAAAAATGGAAACAAATGTCGATCCAAACTGATATATACAATGGGAATCATAAATATGACTACTGCATAAAATGTTTTAGGTAACGCTCGTTGATAGGAGCGTCGAGAATTTTTTCGTCGAGATTTTCCAGTAAGAGGAATTTTCTCCCTCAACAGATGCAATCATGAATGGTCCGAACCAAAGATGGTCAAACTTGTCGTCTTTTCTTGCATATTCTTTCCTAGCGTCCCACTTCAAAACTAGATCGTCAGGGAGAAACTCCATGTCTTTAGATTTTTTATCGAAAAGGGCCTTCATATTATCTTAGTACTTTTGAAGTTTGTCATCTACTTCGGCCCTATTCTACTGGACTTCGATTATTTGATTTATCCTTCTTATAATGTTGTTTGACTCTTCATGTGCATCTTGCCAGAGATTCATCACAGGAAGAGTGAGATTGATAAGAAGTACAACGTCAGTACCATAAACCAATTAAAAAGGGGACGTACCTATTGATTTTTTGGTGCCAATTCAATTCACCCATAAGGTGTATTTCAGGTGGATGTGCCAATCCTTCTTATTTTCTGTCAACACATTTTTTATTATATTCATTAGGCTTTTGTTAGACGATTCGTCCAATCCATTCCCCTGAGGATAATAGGTTGTAGAATTTCCTAACACAATGTTGTATTTTTGGCAGAAATTGATCAATGCCATATATTTGAAATCTTGGGCATTGTCGGTGACTATTTTCCGAGGACAACCAAATCTCAACAGGATGTTCTCTTCCAAAAAAATTATTACTACCAAATTTGTAGCATCTGAGTCGGAATGGTTTCTACCCACTTTGTGAAGTAATTGGTAGCAGTTAAAATCCATCTATGTTGAGCACTTAATTGCGGATGGATTTCTCCGATGAAGTCCAAACCCCATTTTTGAAAAGGAGCTTCTTATTTGACTGGGATCAAAGGTAGTGCAGGGAGATTTTTATTACCAGAGAATAGTTGGCAAGAGTTGCAGGCTCTAACCTTGGCATTCACATTAGTAAATAACTTTGGCCAATAATATCCAACTCTTAAAATCTTGTATGTCGTCGCCCTCCAGGCGAGGTGTCCTTCGCACACTCCTTCATCAAATTCATTTATGATGCTTTTTGTTTCAGGTTCTATTAAGAAACATAACAAGAAACCTAGAGGATCCTTCCAGTACATCTGGCCATCAATAATACAATATTTCACTGTGTGTAGCTTCAAAGTTCTCTCTTTGGACGGAGTCATGTCATTCAGGCATTGAAGGGTATGGAGGTATGAAACAATATCTCAATACCAAGAAGAGGAGGAAAATTTATCCTCAATCTGAATCATAGGTGTTTGATCATCAATCTCCTCTATATCTGGGAGATATCCTTGTGATTCCAGGTGATTTATCCCAAGCGCCCTGAAATTTGATTCGGCTAACAGTTTCGCCAGGCCTTGACCTTTGACTAGCTTGGTCAGTTTCACTTCTAGATCAAATTCTTGAATTTTAGCCAACCATCCTGCTCTTATCCTATCACTATCTGGCTGAACTAAAATTTCTTTGATAGCATTAGTTGTTACGTAAGCGATTATCTTGGAATGTAGTACATATGTCCTGAAAGCCTTGAGAGCCTTCACCATTGTGTATGCTTTCTTCTCAAGTATATTGTAACTTAACTCTGCATCCCTAAGGCTTTTGCTGAAGAAAGTTATTGGCTTCTTGAATCCTTCCTCATACTTTTGCGGGAGTACTGCTACAATAGTATGTTCGAAAGCAAATGAAAAGATCAGGAATTCCTTTGTATAGTTTGGACTTGCTAACACCAGTGCTTCCCCTACAACCTTCTTGACGCTTTCAAATGATGCTTTAGATTCAGCAGTCCATTTCACTTCATTGCCTTTCTTCAACATATCTGTAATCATTTTAATTATTTCAGAAAAATTGGGAATGAATCTTCTCAAAAAATTTATCTTTCCTAAAAAAGATTGAATTTCTTTTCTATTCCTAGGAATATTAATCGTGTCTATAGCCTCAAATCATTTAGGGTCAACCTTGATTCCTTCTTTTGACACTATATGACCCAATATCTTAACTTCTTGCATAGAGAAATGTGATTTCTTATGATTAAGAGAAAAATTGAACTTTCTGCATTTTTTGAAGGTTTGCCTGAGGTGTGGCAGATGTTCTACATCAGAGTTAGAAAAAACCGTCAAATCATCAAGATAAATAACAACAAATTTTTCTTTCTCACCGATGAAGGCGATGTCCATCGTTGTCTAGAAAGTAGCCCCTACATTCTTCAAACCAAATGACATTTTATCATTCCCCACGAGGTGGTAAACACAGTCTTTTCTCTGTCGTCTTCATGGACAGCAATTTGATTGTATCTGGAAAAACCATCAATCATGGACATCATGTTAGCCCAAACTACCTTTTCTAGAAAATGATCCATTTTCGGGAGTGGGTAGTTATCTTTGAGGGATGACCGATTTAAGTTTTTGAAATCTACAAAAAGCCTTATTTCTCCATTTTTATTGCTAACGAGGACTAAATTCGCTACCCATTCGGAATACCTGAGTGGAACGATAATTTTTTCATCGAGAAGTTTCTTGACTTCCCTTTCTATCACTGGCAGGAGAATAGGGTTTATCTGTCCAAGTTTATGTCTGAAAGGTTTAATACCATGTTTTAGAGGAATTGTATGTTCAATAACATAGGTATCATAAGTTTTCAGATCATCATAAGACCAAGCAAAATCATCCTTGTAATGCCTGAGAAAATCAGCATACTTACTTTTCATTTGGGTCGGAAGGTACTTTGATATATTGACCATTTTTGGATCTTCGTTAGTTCCCACATTACAATATTTGACTTCCTCGGGTTGAGGACATAAGTTAGACTTTAAGGGAATGTCGTCATGGTCAAAAATTATTTCCAAGGGAATCAGGCCTCTGGGAATCTGTTTGTTCTTAAGCACGAGCATACGGTGATTCGCGATCTTGTCTAAAACCAGAGATTCATATTCACAGACATTATTCGTATAATCGACAACCCATTGTAACCTATAATAGAAGGGAGTAAGATACACATCACCCAGTGCCACGAATAAAACTCCAACTCCTGCTCCTTCGCAAGATGAGGCACCATCGAAGAACATTTTCCACATTCCTTCTTTACTATTTAAATTTTTCTTTCTTATTTCTAATTTTTCATTTTCTTCTTTTGTACATTCTTCAAAATCATCCTCTATAGATAATAAACAATTCCCTAAGTCCTGATCAGCAACATAGACTTGGTAATTATCGGGGTTTTGCGGGTCACTTGAAATATACGCCAGTCTAGTTTCTCTATACAGTTGTGTGAATTGCCCACCAAAAATTGGGATCGTAGCGTAAGTCATGTCTAGTTCAACTGATCCTCCTAATTTGGTGCCCCAAGACCTGGATAGAAGCATGTCATACTTGGAAAGGATGTCAACAACAACCACATCCATAAGGATACTTTTTACAGGGATCTGCGCAATATTTACTACCAAATATTGATGCAGGAGCATCACTCCAAGCCAGTTATGCACCAGCCAGTCAGCACATCAAGCGCACATTCAATGGAAGGAGAGAGGCACAGCCCTCTCGTTGTTCAAATTTTGAAATTGTATTAAATGTTGTAAGGTCGAAGAGCCAAAATCCATGCATGTACACAGGCTTTAGATAAAGGTTGCCTTAAAGGGTTGTAAGGTTGAGATCTAGATCCGATTCAGACTAGACAACCATTCAATGTAATGGAATGTAAATTAATGAGAGTTGGTGAGGGTGGAGGGAAGCGCTCGAGGAGCCCCCTTTTGTAAAAATATCTTCTTTTGTTTTTCAATTAGGGAGAGAAGAACAAAAAGAATAGAGAGAAGAGAGGAAGTCGTGACTCTGTTGCAGTCCGAGCTCACATTGTAAAGAGGCATTTCATATTAATACAATCATAGCAGTTTTTCCTGCATGTTGTTGTTCATGTGTTTGTGAGTTCATGACTGAATGTCTTTATGTGTTATGATATGTTGTAGATGTATGTTAGATGTGAAATTGTAGGGATAGATAGATTTGCTTATCTGAGAGTTCTTTGATTTCAGGTTTGGATTCTTTGTGGTTTCATGCAAGAGTGCATGATAGAGTACTACGGTCTCTGAAAACCAATGCAAGAGTGCACTTCTAAATTCTGCGTAATTTCAGACAAAGACGTGCCAGGAGGGCCACTAGCTAAAGTCATTGACTCAAAGAGGAAGCCTCAAGGTTGTTGAACACCTTGAAGGGGAAACTGTGCAGAGGAGAGCACAGAGAGGAGAAGAAAAATTGTTAAGAATTATGTAAAGGCTCTGCTAGGAGGGCATTGAGAAAATGCACAGGATGCATTGAGGTAAGCTCTCTTTCAAGTTCAATGAGAAGACAGAGTCACTAAGGATTCTGGAGAACTCTTCCAGGTGGGAATTGAGTTGGTGCAAGTGTGCATAGAAGGAACTCTTGTTTGAGTTCAGAGAGAAGAGAAGTATCAGAAGAGGAGACACTCACAGGGTTACTGAACACCCTGTAGGCTCAACAAAGTGTGCTTGAGCAGGAATTTTCCAGAGGGCACGTACATCCCTTCAAGGAGAGAAAGGGACAGAGACACTTTGAGGTCAGAGCCATAGATAATCTTAGAAGAGAAAGCACCATTTCATGCAAAGGTCCTGTAAGAGGTTGCAGATTTCAAAGGAACCTTTGAGATTCAGAGAAATAAAGCTCAGGAGGAGGAATGCCTCTTAGAATATAGGCGGGAGCCAAGGTTACAAGATTCCCAGCAGAGACAAAGGCCGAGGCCTTTTAGAGCAAGAAATATTCCAAGGGAAAGGAAGAAGGGAATGCTCAAGGTAGAGCACAACTACTGTTAGATCAGCTGGAGAGGCGAGATCTGGGTCGTTGAAGTCTACTTCTAGACGCACGCATGAAAGTGCACAAGGAAGAGAAACATATCTAGGCCATCAGATCTAGTGCAAAGGACCAATATCCATCGGATCCAGAGGAAGGTGCACAGAGTTTAACCTCTGGGAGGTCGAACGGGAAAGGAGCCAAAACAAACGGTGGAGACACTTCGTGGAGAACTGCAAAATCCCATGGGTCATTGGATCATTTTTGTGAATTCGGGAATTGTGAGGTCGGAATGCAGACCAAATCCTTGGTTGCTCCAAGTCCCAAATCGTGAAAGGGGTAACAGGGGTTGAAACGGACGGTGGAGATTTTTCGTGGAGAAGTGTGAAATGTAGTGAGTCATTGGATCTCGTAGATCTGTGAGAAGGTTAAGGCTGAGTGTATTTTAGCATTCAGGAGCTCAGGAGGAGTAGTGACCATTGGATGAGAAGAAACAGGAGCCATTGATTTCCCTTTGGAGTGAAATTTCGGCATTTTGGGGTTCGGCATTTCAGCAATTCTGATGACGAGGAGATGGGGCACTTTGCATTGAAAACCCCGAAGTCGCAAAATGCGACGTGTCTTTGGAGTGAAATTTGGCATTTCGACATTTCGAGATTCGGGAAGTAGAGGAGGCTGTGATTTTGGAATCGGAGTTTTGAAAGGTAAGGAAACTCTCTGCTGTGGATTTTCGTGACTCACGAAATCTCGAAGAGAGAAAGGAAAAATTCCCTAAATATTGAGGGACAATAGTCATTGGGCCCCAATTAGGTTTCAGGGTTTTGGGACTCAAGAGGTAGAGTTGCATGGTCAACACAACTCCCAAAATCATGAAGAGAGAAACACCAAAAGGTGGGTCCCAAGTATCAGTCAAAGGATACGTGTGGCAGAAGTCAAAGGAGTGGTCAAGGGTTGGCGAAATTCCTGAAAGGCCGTCGATCTCACCAAAGGAGAAATTTCGAAATTCGGGGAATCATAAGGGAAGAGGAACGATTGTTGGTTGTTCACTCAAGTCCTGAAAAGACAAAATTAGTGGGAAACAAGTGGCGTGTGTTCGACGCATTGAAGGATTCAACCTTCATTGACATTTCAGGTTTCAGAGGTTGAAGGGTCAATGAACTTACATCAGGATTCGTGAAGTCGCGAAATGCGAAATTCCTTTTACGGTGAAAGTCCTGATCATATTTGTTGATCGGGTGTCAGAGAGTTAACGCCCTTTGTTTGATCATGTAGGCATAACTCATAAGGACCTATGGATACACCCTTGTGTGTGTGAGATATTCCTTGTGGGGAAAATCGAAGAGTCAATTTGACTCAGTGAAAGGTTTAGAACAATCCTAAGACCGGGAGGTTGCACAGAACCTGCTGAGGCAGGGGGGGTCTGCGTCATTCATTGTGGTATCAGAGCAAAATTTTTTCTATAGATTTCGAAAAAAGAGAAAGAGGAGACCGTTACATTGTTCACAGAAAAAGGAGAGACGGTGGGATAAATTTTGGTAACATCAAGTGGAATCAGGAGCAGAGATTCATCTATATAAAGTAGGTGAAAGAAGCAGGGTGTTAAATCTCTATGGTGATTGTTGCAAGGTGTGCAACAAATGATAGACAGCCAGACAAGCTATAGGAGGACATGGATATTCTCTCAAATGTAGAGTGATCCATACGCTTTCCAGTAGGGAAGGTGAAAGATGGAGATGGCTATTAGAGGCCATGAGCATGGTGGAAGAGGAGACCAGCAACAGATGAGTAAAGAAGAGATTGACAAAGAACTCTCTGAGATAAGGCAGAGAATGAAGAAGATGACATTGAAGATGTAGCAGGAGGTGAAAGTACACTGGAGGTATGAATGGCCTCTAACCAAGAAAGCCAAATGTCCTGTTCAAAAATTGTTGGCCAGGAAACAACAATAAGAGTTGAGGAAGTGGTTGACATATGTTGAAAGCCTCAGTGACACAGAACTGGTTTGCGTCTGTGAGATAGAAGTTAGAGAAACCCTCAGTGATGAGGAAGAGGGATCAGTTTTTGATCTCATAAATTGCCAGGAGGGTAGGGATGAAATTTCGAATTCCTAGGTGGGCAATGAAAAGAGATCATTCGAGGATCTCATAGACTGTCAGGAGGATAGCCATGAAAATTCATATTTCCAATAGGGCAATGGTATGAAATTAACAGAGGATCTCATAAATTGCCAGGTGGGAAAAAGTGGACTTTCAAGTTGCCAGGTGGGAAATGGAAAGAGATCAGTGGAAGGTCTCGTGTACTGCCAGGGGAGTAGTGGTGAAAGTTCAGATTTCCAAGTGGGCAATGAGATGGAATCATTGGATCTCATAGACTGCCAAGTGGGCAACAAAAAATTCCCAAATTGCCAGGTGGGCAGGGGAAAGGAGATGAGACTGTCTGAGAGTCTCATGAACTCAAAGGAGAGTTCAGATCAGCAAGGAGTGTTGACGGGTGAGGATCAGAAGAGCATTCTAATGATTAAGGGAATTCGGGTATTCCTGCCACATAGCCCAGTTGAGGCCAGCGAAGGTGTTGTAGACGCAGCAACAGCAGGAGGACAACCAGCAGAAACTATCATGGAGGAAGAAATGGAGCAGACATTGATGTTTGCCCAAGAAGCAGAATATTGGCATGTTTACAACAAGAGCGTGCTTGTCATTGATGGCAAGAATAGAAGAAATGATGGCATGTCTACAGGCAAGAACAACAGCAATGATAGCATGCTTATAGTTATTGATGGCAAGAACAACAATGATGAAGGTATGGTTACAAGAAATAATAGTAGAGACGTTGGCAGGTTTACAGTTGGGAGACCACAATGGAAAATAGGCAGACAAGGAAGATTGGCAACAATGATGGCATGGAAAGATCAGAAGTGTAAACTCCATTTTGGAGTTTCGGATACCGGGAGTTGGAGGAGTCAAGGAAGCAACTCATGGCAGAAAATTGCGAAATGCGAAACCACGAATTAATCTCCATTTCAGAGTTTCAGACACTGGGAGTTGGAGGTGTCAAGGACACTCATGAAAAGAATGCCAAAATCGTGAAATGTGAAACCATGACTTAATATGAGTCATTGATAAAAGGGAGATCATGGACCGTTGATATGACTCCATTTTGGAGTTTTGGATACCAGGAGTTGGAGGAGTCAAGAGTCGAGACTCTTCAACACAGGAGTCCCAAAGTTGCGAAATGAGAAACGCCGAAATCCCCAGGAGTTGGAGGTGTCAAGGAAACTCATGACAAGAATGATGAAATCGCGAAATGTGAAACCATGACGTTTTGGAGTTTCGGATACCGGGAGTTGGAGGAGTCAAGAGTCGAGACTCTTCAACACAGGAGTCCCGAAGTTGAAAAATGCGAAATGCCGAAATCCTGAAATAGGCACATCAACAAAACTCCTTTTTGGAGTTTCGTAGACCAGGAAATCAAAGATCAAAGGAACGGGGTTTCCTAACCTCTCGAACTCATGATATGCGAAATCGCAAAATAATCCTAGTTGTTGGATCAAGGACAAATCTGGGCCATCAGACCCAGGAGGTGAATGTGACAGACCATGTTAGCAAGGATAGGTGGTAGCCTACGTAAGAAAGGACATGTGGCACAATCATATAAGGACAAGTGTCAAGTTGATTTGGCTTTTCAAGAACCTGGAAATCACAATTCTGAGTGACACATGGCAGACACACGGATCACGACATGTCATCGAGTGACTCCATTCCAGGAATTTGGTTTCGGGAGTTTAGCATCAACTCTCCCCCAAAGTCCCAAAGGCTGAAGTCCCAGGGCAAAGAATGGTCATCTAATCACCACGGATAGTGGACCGTTGATCTAGAGAGAAAAGTTCTTGTTTGATTGGAGAGTGGTCACATCTCGTGGTCACATTGTCGAGAGCTGGAGATAAGAGATATAGAAGCCAAGCTCTATTTCGAAGCTCGTGACATGGAGAGTTGAGACGACTCATCACAGAATCCCCGAAATGTGAAAGTTTGAAATACATTTTTGAATAAGGCTATGGTCACAGCTAGTGGTCACATCTACGGAAGATGGAGGAAGGAGCTAGCATGAAGCTAATCTCCATTTCAGAGATCGCGACTTGGAGATTCAAGATGACTCGCAACAAGAATTTGCGACATGCAAAATCGCTAAATGCCGAAATGTGAAAAAACACCTTTTGGTGTAGGTTTCAGATACCGAGAGTTGGAGTGTCGAAACACTTCACCACAAGAATGTCGAAATGCTGAAATGTCGAAATTCGAAATGGAAAAATCAACACGAGACCCTATGCTTGTAATCACATGGTGTTGGATACTTGGAAATCTGATCGAAGGGATACTATTGCTCTTCACAGTTAATTGATCAGTTATGATTTAGTTAGCAGAACTGAATCATGGCTCTTGGACGATTGGCGATTTAGTTGTTGATGTGTTTTCTTGGACGTTCATAGTGTAACTACTAGAAACGACTGATGGTTTCTGCCAGAGGACTCAAAGAGACTTCATGGTGAGCACCAGAGAAGATGAAGAGTCTCAAGGCATCTTCCAGTGGGATGAAGACTGTTCATAGAGGCTATTGATAGATGTAATACCGTTGGAGACTGGAACTACAACAGAGGGAATGAGCTCGACTATGACAGAGAAGACGACGAGTCTCGATTGTTGGAGAGGCTAAGGAATCTTGGCATAACACCTAATGATGATGGACGCATGGGTTGAAACACCAAAGAGCTGAAGATTTGTAATGATGATCAGGAAAAGAACTCGACATGGGGAGAGAATACAGAAGCATTGCGCACATAGCAGGCACAAGGTGCATAGAGACTATATGAATGTAGAACAAAGAAGAGATGGTTGTTGTTGTTGAGAGTGATTCAAGAATGTAGAAGGAGGCAGTGTGCAGTAGCTGAAATACACAGAAGAGGAATGGTGCATTGAATGGACATGGCACACAGATCATAAAAGATATAAGAATAGAAAGAACAAGGATGTGTGCAGGAAGACAGTGAGGCAGACAGAGCAGGGCATTGTAGTAGAACAGTGATGAGACTAGTAAGCCATTGATGAAAATTATATCACTGTGATAAATTTAAATATAGCAAACTTTATATTTCAGGGTGGTAGGGAGGTGCTAGGGAGGACTGTTTTCCTCAGAGGTTCAAGTGGGTGCTTGAACACAGGGAGTTGTAGCTTCCATCTAGTTGCAACCAAAAAAACCAGGGTGGAAGGGTGGTGCAAGGGAGAACAATTGTTCTCTGTTATACAGGTCGGTGCCTGTGTAACTGGAAGTTGGTGCTTCCATCCAGTTGGTGCTGGAACTCTTAGGAAGTTGGTGCTTCCATCCAGTTGGTGTTGGAACTCTTAGGGAGTT
>JZKD02S1610473.1:2693918-2717738 GCA_000966675.3 Picea glauca
AAAGAACTTTGATTTTGAAGATGTATGAGAACTATCAATGCTTGAAGCTTCCTCCATCCTTGCAAGATATCAAACTTCAACACAAAACTTGCACAAATACCAACAGCTAAATCTCTAGCTATCAATGGCAATCACATGAGCAAAACAAACTATGCTCTGATACCACCTGATCTGAAAATAGAAGGCTGACTTGTTATGCTATGCAAGCACCCTCTACTTCATTAAAATAAAACTTACAGGACCTTGCTCCATGTGTTAAATTATGCAAGATGAATTATGTGTTAAGTTCATGCTTCTTTTAAATGCTTATGTGTGAGGTATTTGAAAGATTAAATAATTTGTTTTCATAAATACAACAGCAGCATAACTTGCAGCAAATAAACCATCAAACTCACAACAATAACAAGATGATAAAGGAGTTCACCCCTCTCTGGGCTACATCTCCTTGAGCCTCCATCAATGGACTTGGCTCTCTGGGATCAATTTGTCAAAAATTATTTTACAAGTTGTTGCTCAACTCCAATGGAAATTTTGAATGTACCATTGGGATCAGAATACATAAAAACCCCAAAAATGACTAATAAAACTCTGAAAACGGATCATGGTTCATCCGGGCATGACCTCTTATGCATGTGGCCTTAAGCTTCCCTTAGCTTCTTTTTGAAAAAAACACCTCTAAAATTCCTCAAGAGCCTCTGAAACCTGTCCCAATGTGTTCAGAGCATAACAATTAGCCAAAAATGATTATTTAATCACAGAAAACAAACATAGGCTCATATGAGCATGACCTCAAACAATGAGGGCTTCAAGCTCCCTCGAGCTTCCTGAAACTTCAATGG
Organism: Picea glauca; assembly: GCA_000966675.3. NCBI lineage: Eukaryota > Viridiplantae > Streptophyta > Pinopsida > Pinales > Pinaceae > Picea > Picea glauca. The sequence continues at coordinate 2,694,758 of JZKD02S1610473.1, forward strand.
TTAAAAACCTACAAAATAAGTCTTCAAATGGCTATGAAAATAGTGCCAATGGATTCAAAACGTCCAATAACCCCTAGCTGGGCTTTTACAGCACCTCATTCGGCCAAAAATTGAGGAAGATAGGCCTCCTACCATTCTCTTCCTTCAAGCTTGTTGTCTCTGGTTCGCCAAAACGCACCCTTGTTTCATCAACCTAGCACACACGCTCATTTAAGCGCAAAAACCTGGCACCGGGCGCAAACATGCCAATGGTGAAAACTATAGGACGGTTATGGGCACGCCAGCCCCTAACCACCAAGCTCTCAGGCACATGGGTCCACGATATGACCTCGGGCTAGCAAAAGAAACTTAACTGTTTCAAACCCCACGCGCTCTGTTGTGGTCGCATGCGACCACAGATATAACCACGGGCTTATTTGAATAACCCTGCACGCATACTAATGGAGGGTATGGTCGTATGTACCGGAAATGTGACCGAGGTCTAGACCTCGTTGTAACACAACTCCCACATAAGCAATGGCTATATGTATTTAAAGTATAGAACCGTGGGTCGGGGCTAAGCCCCGGCCCGACCCCCTACCATTTACAACATAATTCAAGTTTAAATAAATTTTATAACATATGGTTTACCAGTAACAATGTGTGGGCTAGTGGTAGCCCACACTCTACCAAAGCGTGGAGCCAAAGAGGAGGTCCGGGGTTCGACCCCCACGGACCCCATACAATTTTAAACAACAACCAATAGCCAATATCGGGGTGCCACGTGGCACCATACCATTAACCAAAAATGATGCCACGTGTCACATCACAATTCGACCACATCTGCCAATCAAAAACTTCCACATCATCACATGCCACATCAGCATACAGTCTCTGCCACGTCATCGTACGGCCCTGCCACATCAACCTGTACGGACTACACAGTCAGTGTTCCTTTTTTTGCCTGTTTGACGATTCGAATAGATCGCGATATATCTCGCTCCCGACATCTGTTTGAAGCCAAACGAGTTGCGTTGGGTTCATGACGATGAGGGCTACACTCTCGTTCGTTTTGAGGCGATTCCAAGAACGTTGATTTTTGGGCTAAAATTTGACCCCTGGTCCAGATTTTGATCACTATGTATATGTTTTGAGAGATTTTGTGTCCACTCTTTTTCAAGTGATGTGTTTCCCTCAAACGAAAACATAGTAACAATCTACCAACTTTCATTCATTGACCCTCATCTAATGGTCAACCATCCACCTTCCCTGAATGGTCCATACATGCCAGCGATGTCCACCCCGTCGTGGGTCAATTATGTAACGACCTGCCCCATTCATTCAACCTCGTATGAGAGGGAATCTCTCCCTTCTCCTAAATTATATCTGTTAGTTGACATGGTCATCTCTTTGATAGGGATATTAGAGCCAGATCTCCCTACCCTTATTGAGGTCGTCGACATGTATTCCTTCCAGAGTTATTTTCTTCCATCTAGAGAAGATCTCCTAGAATACATGACTGACATTTGTCCTTTGACATGTATTCCTGCCATAGAATTGTCATGTTGGAAGCCATGATAAAAAGGAATCTACGAGCATAGTTTTTCTTCTCTATGGAAAGCTCATTAAAAAATGAAATAGAAGCTACAAGCATAGTTTTTCTTCTCTGTGGCAAGCTCATTAAAAAATGAAATATATGATATGAGCATAGTTTTTCCCTCTGTAGAAAGCTCGTTAAAAAATGAAACAGAGGTATTGAGCATAGTTCTTTTCCTGTGTCAATCTCGTTAAAAAATGAAACAATCACCTCTCCCGTTGAGTCGAGTCTTTTTTCTAGATCTCATAGATGTTGAATCGAGACTTTCGCTAGATCTCGTAGATGTCGAGTCAAGTATTTCATTAGGTCTCGTATTTGAACCTTACTTTTATCCTCCCTTATCTTTTTTCTCCATCTAGTACAGAAATTGGTGACAACCTCAAAGTTGGCAAATGAAATGAAGCTTGGGGGAGCATGTCTCCAGCCTTTGATTATCATTTTGGAGTTAAACCAATAAATTTTCAAGCTGGGGGCAGAGTACCGACCATCCATGGGTATCCCTACCTTTGGAAATTATGTTGGGAATTTACAAGAATAAGTTTAATTTTGTTTCAAGCTTGTGTAAAAATGACACCAATATCGAGATTAGTCTTTGCTCTTTCCTGTGCTCGTAAATACATGAGAATGTGACCGAGTAAACTTTTATCACTTTTTCGGAGTCATAAAGGTTATACGAAAAAGGAACTCCTTGGAGTCTCCTTTAATCTCTTTTCAGATTCTCTAAACATGAAAAGATTGTCGAGTGATCTTAATTCCTTTCACACTCGTTAAAAGGCTTGAAAGGGCATCTTACGAGTGGTATTTTATCTCATTTTCGGTCTCGCGAGACTAAAATTACGAAAAAGGACAACCCTGGAGTCACCTTTAATTTCTTTTCAAACTCTCTAAAAATGAAAAACCACTGAGTTTTCCTTCTTTGGACTCGCTAAACTACACATTGAAGGGCCCATATGGGTACGAACCCTTACCTCTTCCAGTTTTTTAAATAAAGGAAGAGGAAATTACTGAAGGTGATTTATATCGAGCATGTGTTACCCTCCTCGAGCTCGTTAAATTAAAAATAGGTACTCATCTATCTGGGTGGGGAAAAAATTGAAGTAAGTGGGTCAAGGTTTTTGAGAATCCTTTATGGAAACTATTATCGCCCTTGAACATGGCACTTGTTTGCGTCTCGTCTTACAATTGGGTAATCTTCTTGTCTCTGAGTCATACCAATTTCATGTGTCACCATACTTTTTCGTCAAGTTGAAGAGTGCTATTATTGTCCTCACATTACATACTTGGTACTCGTCGAGTCAATGTTTCCAAGTCAGTTGTCGTGCCTCATCATGTTCAAGGGAAGTTTCACTTCAAACCATCCATCTAAAGTATTGCCAGTTTCCATCTCCTGTGTCAGTTCATACTCATTCGATTCACCATCTTACATCACTTTCTTATTTCAGTTTCATGTCGTTGATGGGTCATACATCAAGGCCATCCTTTGATGAGTATTTTCCTATCGATTTCAACACATCATCCAGGAATTAGACTTAGAAACCAGTTAGTACCTTGGGACCCGCATGCCTCAATGGAAGGCCTCCCTACCTCCAACAGTAGGTTTACATAATTGACTTCTGATCGGATGATTCCATGAATGTTCGACCTCATCTCCTTCCATGGACAATTCCCTTCTTATACTTGATGACTTGATGAAATTGTTGCAAAAAACCCATCGACTTGTAATGTCTAGTTTGTTGAGGCTACTATGGGCTTGCAAATACTACAGTGGTCAGTGATTCATGTGTATAATGGTTTCCTTTACCATACGATAGTTATTTGATTTCTTAACAACTTGAACAAAGGAATATAGTTCCTTATCATATGTAGGGTAGTTCAGAACTCCCCGATGAAACATCTCAGAATGATAACATATTGGCTTACCACCTTGCATTAAAACTTCTCCCATATCATACCAACTTGCATATATCTCTACTTCTAAGGGATTCTACAAATTAGTAAATGTGAGAACTAGTTCTTGACTGATCTTTCATTTTATCTTGTCAAAATCTTTCTACCGATCCTTTCCCCACTAGAAACTCTTACCTCTCATTGTTATGGCATGGAGTGGTGCAGCTACCACTGAAAAGGATGCTATGAAATTCCATAGGTACTATGATTGATCTATAATCAAGGGACTTATATCCCACTTGCTTCAGGAACACTAACCCTATGTGGAATTATCTTTCTTGTCTATATCTTAGTTCTATATTTTAGTTTTGCTTAGAATTCTCTATCTTCTTGAGGCTACCAAGCCTTTGTTCTCTTCCCTTCACAATGATCTTTATTATTCTCTTTATGAGGAAGATATTCACTCAATTTGTCCTACACAATCAATTAGATTTAAATGGAGGAATTACAAGGTTTGATTGTAGGGACACTTTCTTGCTTGTTGGTCCCAACTCTAGTATCCTTTCCCACACTAGTAGATCATAGTGATGCATATATCACCCATATTTAATACAAAGGATAGAATTATTAATAAATGCGCTATTAATCATATCCCAAACATTATTCCATGATATCAAAGGGAATATGATTCCTTATTATTCATCAACTTCTCTACCACGTGCTATTTAACAATGTTTCTGAATATAACGCCTTCCACATGTGTGTCTCTTCACTGGTTGTAAATACACCTCTCGGATTCCACGATGAGAAGTAATATCACATGGATAGAATAGGCTTAAAAATCCAAAATAGTCATGGGATGTGTGAGAAAGAGAGAATATGTACCAGCTATGAAAGTGAACGCTCATTGCAATGCCTAGACCATGAGATAATGAGGAAAATCGAACAAAGGTAGTAACTCACCAAAGGGATGGATATTGAAATTCCCTGACAACAAGTAAGATTTATCGGGGTGTCTTGAGACTATTTTAGAGTGTGGAATCTTCATACATTGCATTATGCATTTGATACACTCATAAAGTATGGTTAGGGTTTACACTTTGCATCCAACAAGTAAACAAACTATGGTCTCTCCAATCATTGGGGAATGATGAGCAGTCCAGTACCTGAGAAAACCATTGAAGAGAAAACACAAAGAATAAAAAGTGGAGGGAGTTAGTGTTACACATCAAAATTACTCACTTCAATGATGACCTATTGTCGTCGTTACAAGTGTCTCTTTTTATCCATAATTGTCACAAGTGTCGCAGACATCATACAATCATATTGCACATGTCATGTCTCGAACGACATCACAAGGACACCTCAAAGACACCCTCAAAGACTAGTTTAAGAAGGAGAAATCATCTGATGAAGAGTATAAAGATTTTACCATGGAAAAAAACACCCAAAATTTCTTTAAAATAGCCCAGCACTCCCCCAGAAGGGTGCATAGAGTGCTGGAATGCTCCCCCAAAGAAGGGTAGGGAGTGTTGTCACTCCCTGACAGTGGGTAGGGGAGCGTTGGCCTTCAAAAATAAATTTTGAGTGGTTTTTTCCATGGTAAAATCTTTTTACTCTTCATCAAATGATTTCTCCTTCTTAAATCAGTCTTTGAGGTGTCCTTGTGATGTCGTTCAAGACATGACATGGGAAAGATGATTGTATGATGTTTACGACACTTGCGACACTTATGGCTAAAAAGAGACACTTGTGACACTTTTAATGATGAAAATAGGTCATCATTGAAGTGAGTAATTTTGATGTGTAACATATTTCCCCCCAAGGTGCAAAGTTAGAAGATGGAAATTGATGACTAAAGTACTTTGTAGACTTTTCTGAGCAAGGGTATGGACGCAGAGAACCTGGTAGAAGCTGCACACTACAATCAAACAATTATTATGGCATGTTTCAATCCCAAGCCAGGAATACCTATGCTTGGGTGATAAATACTTGTAAGGTATGGCCGCCATAAGATACATTGTGGATCCATAATTATTTTAACAAAGAGTATAGCCACCAAAGATACAAAGTGGATCTATACTTCCATGACATGAACTGATCATAGCCACAAAAATACATAATGGATCTACGAGACAACAAGACATAGCCACAGACCAATACAAAGTGGATCTATGTGACAATATATTAGTCAATGTTCAAGAAAAACTCCATCGCAACCTAGGCAAAGTGCACAACAGAGTGATCACTCAACCCAGGGTCTTATTACCGATCCTGATGCAATACAATTCTAACCATGTGGATAGATGTCCTAATGTCAAACATGGTAGAAACCACTTGATTACCGGTCAATGATGCAAACCATTAACAAGTGCGAGGGAAATCACCATTGATGTCAATGATTCCCAAGCTACCCTAGTACATTCTAGAAAATGTGAATAGATGAGCTGAAGTCAAACATCCATGGAATCATCCAATCAGAGGTCAATGATGTAAACCAACTGTCGGAAGTGATGAGGCCTGCCATTGAGGCATGCAGGTCCCAAGGTACTAACTGGTTTATAATTCTAATTCCCGGATAACATGTTGAAGTTGATAAGAACAGACTCGTCGAAGGAGGGCCTTGATGTATCCCCCATAAACGACGCGAAACTGACACAGAAATGTAAATTGGTAGATCAAATCAACATGGAATGACACAGGTATTGAAACAGGAAATTTTTTATGGTTGAATCTCGAGGAAGATACTTCCCTTGAACACTGAGGCACAATAGCAAAAACATGACATGGACCAAAAAATGATGATGCAGTGGATATGTGACTTTCGTCGGGTGACCCAAAGGAGTAAAGAAACTCAAAGGATTGGTTTAGTGAAGAGGTTTAGCGGATTAAAATGTATGGAAATACAAAGTGTCGTGTTCAATGGAGACCATAAGAGTGACACGTAATGTTCCCAAAAACTGCTTGGCTTGCTTCCTTCAATTTTTTCCCCCATCCATATAGACGAGTACCTCTTTTTTTTTTAACAAGCTCGAGGAGGATAACACATGATCAATATAACTCACCCTCAGTAAGTCCCTCTTCCTTTGTTTAACGAACTGGAAGAAGTAAGGGTTCGGTCTCATATGGTCCCTTCAATGTATGATCCTTTAACAAGTCCAAAGAAGGTAAACACGGTGATTTTTCATGTTTAGAGAATCTGAAAATAACTTAAAGATGACTCTAGGGTTGTCCTTTTTCATAATTTTAGTCTTGTGAGGCCAAAAAAGAGATAAACTACCACTCACAAGATGACCTTTCAAACCTTTTAACGAGTGTGAAAGGAAGCAAGATCACTCGACAATGTTTTCATGTTTAGAGAGTCTGAAAAGAGCTTAAAGGAGACTCCAGGGGGTTCCTTTTTCGTATAACCTTTACGAGTCCGAAAAAGTGATAAAATTCTACTCGGTTACATTCTCATGTATTTTCAAGAGTGAGAAAGAACAAAGACTAAGCTCGGTATTGGTTTCATTTTTACACAAGCTTGAAACAAAATTAAACGTATGCTTGTAAATTCCCAACATAAATTCCAAAGGTTGCGATACCCAAGGATGGTTGGTACTCTACCCCCAGCTTGAAAAGCTAGTGGCATAACTCTAGAATGATAATCAAAGGCTTGAGACAATGCTCCCTGTTGTTCCAGAGTCTGTACTTAAGGCTTATAAAGTACAGTGTCTAAGCATCCGAAAGTGAGTGAAGAGTAAGGAGGGGGAAAGCATCAACCTTCAAGAAAGGAAGCTAAGGTTGATTTCCAGGTTGTCGTTGTCGCGCTTCCAACTATTCCTGGATGTTTATATCCCATTCAATTGTGGCCCATGAACGTTCAAGTTCTACTCAGGTGGTGGTTGTTTTGAGTATAGTATCGAAAAGGTTTAAAGCGATATGTGTTTGGTCCGATAAGCTAGGTTCGATATTAGGTTGTTTTACAATGGGGACAGTCATAGAGGAACAAGAAAATTAAAGGAGAGTTCGAATATTTAGATGTTGTATCAATTTGATCTTATAAAAGAGAGCTTTTGAATCCAATATTGAAGGTAAAATGCAAACCAAAGGCCTTTTCCCGTAACTGAGTTATATTTTAAATAAATGGTGTGTGAAATGTGAGAAAAACATTAAGCTATCTATAACACGAGGCTCCTATCAAGGGATAATCTCACCCTGTAAACAGAAGAAGAAAATAAGATAAGAAGAAATCTAACAAATCATAAAATATGACAATCTAAAGGGTTCACGGGTCTTGTACCTGCCAATAGCCGATACAAAGGAAAAACTATAAATGATATAGACGCCTAAAAATTGATCACCACAGTAGAGGTTTTACTAAATTGCAATGAAACATTCATCAGACATATATGAGCGAAATGAAATTGAATATCAAATCATAGAGGAAACGAACTCATAACACAGTCTTGACAGAATCAAGAATCTTCGGATTTCTTTGTATTAATTCAAAAAGAGATAGTCTCTATTACAATCAACCAAAAAGATCCAACCCATTTTCTTTCTTCAAAGTGTATATTTATACAAATTTCTATATGTTGGGATCTCAATCGTTCCATAGGTTTTCGATTAAAACAAAAGGAGATTAAACGTTTCAATTCTTTGTCTCTATCCTTATTTGGTACCGAAAACCTGCCCCTTTGCATGCTCGGTGCAAGTGACGCACTTCTCCACTAGTTGGGATATCAACTTAGAAGGTTCTGCTTGATTATTTGCCTCAAAAGTGTAGCAATCCTTCACTAATTTTGGCAACTTTCCTTCCACCTGTTGGTCTTTGGCGCTGATAGAACATAATTGTACACTCAGTTTAATTAGCCATTTATCTATTTGGACTATGTCCGTCTGGGTTATTTGTAATATTTCAGCCAACTCTCTTTCTTCATTTTCCTTGATATTGAGCAGATGCTTGGCTGTATTGATCCGGCCCAGTATCTTAGTGTTTCTTTCACCATCAAAACCCAACCAAATCCCATCTAGAAAACTGACAGTTTCTTCACAAGATTTTCTTACCTCTTTAGCTTGTTGTCTGCCTTCTGATATGTTACGCTCCCATTCTTTCAGCAAGATGTTACCTCGGGTCTGCTCTGGAATGGAAAACCTAGAACTACTTCCTATTTCCCTTTTCGTCGTGGCTAAAATATCCTCTTGGAAAGAAACCCGAGCGGCCCCAGCTTCTTTTTCTCTGAGAGAGTGGTTTTCTAGTACTTGATCAATGAGTTGGCAGTTTTTTTTAATCTTTTCCACCTTAGCAAGTAGACCTTGTTGAACTGCTGACACTCTTCTTCTGATTTCTATAGCTTGGGATTGAAATATCTCGATATCGATTACCTGTCTTTCGGCAAAGTCTAATTTGGCTTGTAGTTTCCCTATCAATTCTCCTTGCTGGCCTATCTGTATTCAACTGGTCTAAGCCATCAGCTGTGTCTATTCGAGATCAGCTTTGATCCGCTCGATTTCCTTTTGATCAGCTACTCTAGCTTGCTCTATACCTGTATTTGCCTGATCTTTGGCAGCTGCCTCTGCTATAGCTATTTTAGCCTCTAATGTTTTGATCAAACGATTTTTTCACTTCAGCTAATCCTTTAGGGTCCTGACTAATTATTGGTTGGCTACAGCGAAATCCCCTAATGTCCCTGCTATTTGAGTTGCAAATTCCTCTTTTTTCATAGCTCTCCCATCAGTTAAAATTTTAAATTTCTTGGATATCGTGCCTACCTCTTGATAAAGTTCTTGTTTCACGACAGCCTTTCTCTTCTTATCAAAGAAGAATTCATTTGGAGGTATCTCTTCCATAGTTATGGGTGTTAATTCTTTGCCGAAAATCCAACCTGCATCTGGGATCCCCTTTATGGACAAAAACAATGGGATTGCCGATCTTCTGAGATGATTTCCCTGGAGTAACAACCGAGGTTGGTTTGCTTTGAGAGTTGGGAGTCTTGGCTTCCTGCTTCAGGCCCCCATTTTGCTCTTTATTTTCTTGGTGTTCTTCTTGGTCGGGTGCTGAATCTTTAGAGCCCTCGGCTTCCATTTGCTGCACCTCTATGGTCATTGGGTTCTCACCCTGTAATACTGGGGGAAGGCAGCTCCACCGGTGTTCTTGGAATTTGAAAATATCAACCTCTCTTCGGGCGAAAGGGTTTGTGTTCGACCCAAAACTTCAGCATAAGATCTTGCGCCTCAGAAAATATCATCATGACGCAAAGTCTTGTGTTCAAATATTTTAAGGCCACAACTAGCCATGTGATTACTCACGACCCTGTGTGGATATTGTTTCTTGAATTCAATGTGGACCAATTTAATATCTTCCAAGGCTATTGCCTCAGCCTTTGCATGTCCGACATCTAATAAATAATAGGTATTCAAATGAATGGGGAAAGGTGGCCATACCTTCTTCGAAAATCCTTTAAGCTCTTTGCTTATGCCACCAATCACGGTTTGCCTAGCGATTTCGTGACAAGCCATCCTATCGGGTATAAATAATGGTAGAGCATGTGGAGGAACAAAGGCGCCGAAAACCATGATGTATGAAAATTCTACCTCCACGTACCAGTCGTCCACGCTGCTCAAATTGGCCGCGATGCTATCTGAGATCTTGGGCAGTGGATTACCGAAGATGGTGACATGCATCAGTACCATTACCCAATTGAAAATTTTGTATATGAAATCTACGGCCTTATCCTCCCAAAGCTTTGAATGGTAGACATGGATAGGCTCAGCATCATATGGAGCCCAGCTCTAGCACATTAAGGGAAAAGGTGTCATGAAACACACGGCATCCATGATGTATGCGAACATAAAAAATGAAGTGACCTTCCCACTCTCCCTCTGTGTCCAATAATCTGTAATCTGACTGGTTAGACTATCTGAAAACAGTTTGGCCCAATCGAAGGAACAGCCTTCCACGAATTTATGCATCAGAGGCACCCATGGGAGGAAAAAATGTGTGGTGTCCTCCCTCCCATACAATCTACAGGTCATCATTGCTATGTATTTGAACTATGGTTCCAGGAAAGATATGGAATAAACTCTGTTACTATCCGCCCTGAACTTCGCGAGGTGTGAGACCCAATCCTTGATCAAATTAGATAAGATTTTTTCATATTGCTCGCATTTCTTCTGTTTAAAATCCTCCAGAAACTCGACATTGTATGTGAAGTTCGGCGTGGATGACATATTGTACATCGCCTGTAAGAGTTCTGCTCGCTGATGATGGTTCTAGTCGGGATATCTACATGATCTAGCACCCATCGGATCATATCATAGTAAGGAAGAAGATGTTGCCTAGCCACTACTTTATGCATCTCTGCTTGGATGACGATCTTGTATTTCGTGGCCAAGTCGTTCTTCTCATTATCTCTGGAATCATCTGAACAGTTCACCAATTTGGATTGTAGAACCTCGGAGATGTATGACCAGGTTCTGACAGAATCAACACTTCATGGTGAAGTATCAGACACATTATCTAAGCCTTGCCCTGAACTCTCAGCACTTTCCTTGGACACTTTTCGTGGGGCCATGAAAGAGGATTCTGATTTAGCTCTCCTGCAGTAAAAATATGTATACATACAGAAATCAGCTTGCTGAGAAAATATTCTCTACGCAAAATAGAAATGAGCTTTGTGACACTGAAAGAAAGAGATCTATATCTTCGACCATTTAAAACCTCGACGTCCTTATGAACAGAACGGTCAAATCATTTTTAGAGACATATTTAGCAATTAAAACCATATCCTTACTTGTCGCTTCGCCTCATTTCCAATTAATGCCATAAATTTCGACAGTTTGTGACACAAGTTGGTGCAAGGAACATTTAAATTTACCTCGTAGACTGTGCATATTAATATTTGTATTAAACACTGATTAAGCTAGCTTAGCTTCTTTAATTAGCTTTTCTTAAAATTTAATCAACCTTTCGGCGTTCATCGTATCAGGAGTTTTCACTCTAACCTTTCGAGCCCCTAAAACCTGAGATCATGATGACGTGATCTAGTTAAGCAAAAACGTAATCTGGATTAAGCGTTTGATTAATCATGTTTAGTTAATATCGTGACTTTGTGACTCGGGGCTTCGAAGGTATAGTTTGTGGGAGGATCATATGCCGAGTCGTCAAATCCCGACAGAGTTTAACCATGGTTAAAAACTATTCACCCCTGACACTAACCCAGGTAAACTTAAGTAAATGTTTCGCGATTTCTCCTATCGGAGTTATGACGGTAAGGCTTTTTGAGAGAGACAACACCGAGATGTGAAACCCCAACAGCACTTGACTAGGGTTTAAGGAAATTTACTCTCATCTTTTAACCTGAGGTAAGCTTTTAAAAAAAAAATTGTGACTTCGTGCATCGGGGCTTGTAAACCATGTGACTTGTAACTCCCGAAGCGCGATATCCCGAGGTACAAAAAGTGAAAAATCTTGTTTAACGGTTAAAGGTGGTGACTTAGGAACATAATGGCCCTTGCTACTTCGCATGTCGGGACTACCGATATTTTTAGTGGGTAAATGTCACGAAGTAAAAGAGAACTTAAAGACCAACCTTTGATTTTAAGAATTACGTTTAAACCAGTTGAAAAAGGTGGCTCCAACACTCCCCAAGCTTCAATTCATTCACCGACTTTGAGGTTGTCACCAATTTTTGTACTAGATGGAGAAAAAGGATACAGGTGGATGAAATGAAGGTTCAAATACGAGACCTAACAAAAGACTCGACTCAACGAGAGAGGTGACTATTTCATTTTTTAACGAGCTTGACACAGGAAAATAATTATGCTCAAGGTTTTGGGTTCAATCCCCATATTTTTGTTTCACTTTTTAACGAGCTTGCCATAGAAAGAAAAACTATGCATGTGGTCTCTTCTTGATCATGGATTCCAAGAGGACAATGCTCTAGAAGGAAATCATGTCAAGGGAAAAAACTTGCTCGAGGCTTCCAAGAGATCTTCATTGGATGGAAGAACAATACTCTGGAAGGAACACATGTCAAGGTCCTCGACAGGGGTAAGGAGATCAGGCTCCAATAGCCCTACCAAAGAGATCACCATGTCAACTATCGAGTCTAAATAATCGGAAGTTGAAGTCATGGGAGATAACACCACGTGATTGAATTGTGGTAGGGGTGATACCAACTGCATATAAGACCCATTTAGGGAGGTTATTGGGTTGATGGTCAAGTCAGGGCCAACGAATGATATTTCATCAATAGTCACCATTCTTCCATCGTGAAGGAAATATATCACATGGAAAAGAGTGGACACAATAGCTTTCATGGCATAGACATAATCTCACCCAAGTAGTAAATCGAAATCCAAGGGGTCTTGGACTACCATAACATTAATAAAGACAGTTTTCCCTCCCAAAGTTACAGGAAACTAGGGAAGGATCCCTAAAGGGTGACTGGTTCTTCTGTTAAAAGTGAACAAAGTCTGAGTAACCGACACAATTTGAGGATAACTGAAAGATTTCCAAGCAATAGATGATAAAATAATGACGGATGAACCTTCATCTATCAACGCATGAGGAACGTCCCGACCACAATCCTGTATTGTAATCTTGAAAGGAATGTGAGAGGGAAGATGAAGTCCAGTTCTCTCGAAGGATTTTGTACTTGTTATCCTGCCCATACATTCAGACTGGACTGTCGACTGTACCTTCCCAGGGGATGACTGCGAGTTGGTGACCTTAGTATCCATATTATTTAGGGTCTTACACAAGGTGACAGTGAAGGGAAGTCTCACTATACCTGGAATAGAAGTTGGTCAAACTCACTCGGGCTCCTTGGAGGGTAAATCCACATATACTACATGGAATCTTGAACCAAATCATAAGTTCGTTAAGAAGGTTGCCAACATAATTGATCCACCCACTCTATCCCCGCCCCCTCCTATATTGATCTCACGACGTTGGATTTCATCACCAACTAGTGGTTTCATTGTAGGAAGTTTTGTTGATTATTTGCTTCTTAGATTCATAGTGTGTGTCATTTTTTTTACTTAGTGGACCTTAGTTCGAGTCATTGTTAATGGAATCAACTCCTGGTAGTACCAATGGAGGAACCCCTTGTCTCGGGGAACCTTTCACCTTTCCTTCTTTTGGAAACATTGGTCCTCCGTACATTGCCACACTAAGTCTTTCGGGACTCACCATCGGGTTACTGGTTTGGTTGTTCCCCACTCCGGTGATATCAAATATTCCTAGTGTTTTAGCTGCACCTAATACTTCAAATGTAAGTACACCACCCACACATCAACCTCATGTCGACTTTTCAACTTCTTCACCCATTAAGTCTCCTTCCTTTTCTCCTTCTTCGCCTAGTGAAAGATCTAAAGAAAGTAGCCAGGTTGATAAGAAGAAGAAGAAAAAGAAAGAGAAGAAGAAGAAGAACCCGAAAAGGACCAAGCCTCCAACTATATCAGATGTTGGATCCAAGCAACCAGCTACTATTAATCGTATTGGGAGTGTTGATGAGGTCGACAAGATTAAAATGAAGAATCTGAAACCCAATTTCCCTTGCAGTCTTTGTAAGGGTGACCACTTTCTGAGGGATTTCCCTGGTCTTCCCAAGGTCTTAGAAATGTGTTCCTCCACATCATCGGCCCTTGTTGGTCATGCTAGTGATACCTCGTCAACTAGTGACGTTAAGGTTGGTAAGAAGAAGACAATTGTCAAATTTCCTTGTATGTTATGCAGAGGTGATCATTATTCTCACCCTTGTCCTCGTATGGACAAGGCTTCTTCTCTTTTGGAAAAGATTCAACTCCCAACTAGTTATCGTAAGATTTCCCCCAACCTGTCGTTAGTTGATGGAATGGTCAATCTGGTTCCATCCTCAGTCAGTCTAGTTGATCAAGTGGTCAATCTAGTTTCAACCTCGACTGAACCACTAACCAAAGTAGTTGATCCAGCACCATCATTGATCAGCCCCACTTTTCATATAAAAAGTGAAACCCAAGTGATTGATCTAGTCCCTTCATTAGTCAGTCCCACCCTTCATATGAAGAGTGCCGACATGATCAATCCCACTCCTCCTCTTACGAGTGCCAAAGTGGTTTCTCAGGTCCCTTCATCGTTCTATCTGGTTGATCATGTCGTCAATATGGCCACGTCCTTAGTTGAACCAGTTGACAAAGTGGTTGATCTAATCCCATCTTCGATCGATCCCGCTCTCCTATTAGAGAGTGCAACCCAAGAAGTCGATCCATTTCCACCTGTTGACCCCATTCTCCCCTTGGAGAATGAAACCCAATTGGTCGATTTGATGTCGTTATCAATCGATCCTACTCTCCTGCTAGAGAGTAAACCGGATTATGCCCATGTTTTCTCGTTGATACAGAATCTACCATGTTGGGGGGAATTCCTCCTTCTCCCATGAAACCCCCTCAAAGTAATGAGGCTATCCTCTTTGATTGGGGTGTGCTAACTGGACCTCGTCTTCCCTCTCACATTCCTTTCAAAGTTACAGTACAGGTTTGTGGTTGGGATGTTCCTCATGTGTTGATAGATGAAGGTTCGTCTATTAGTATTTTATCCTCTATTTCTTGGCAAGCTTTCAATTATCCTCAAATTGTGTCGGTTACTCAAACTCTATTCACTTTTAATAGAAGAAACAATCACCCTTTAGGGATCCTTCCCCAATTTCCTGTAACTTTGGGAGGTAAAACTGTCTTTATTGATGTTATGGTAGTCCAGGACCCCTTGGATTTCAATTTACTCCTTGGGCAAGATTATGTCTATGCCATGAAATCTATTGTGTCCACTCTTTTTCATGTGATATATTTCCCTCACGAGGGAAGAATGGTGACTATTGATCAACTTTCATTCGTTGGCCTTGACTTGACCATCAACCCAATGACCTCCCTAAACAGGTCTTATATGCAGTCACCTCTGCCATAGGTTAATTATGTGGCATTGTCTCCCATAACTTCAAATTTCGATGCCTTAGATCCAGTAGTTGACATGGTGATCTCTTCGGTAGGGATTTTGGAGACTGATCTCCTTACCCCTGACGCGACCCTCGACATGTGTTACTTCTAGATAATTGTTCTTCCATCCAATGAATATCTCTTGGAAGCCATGACCGAGTTTTGTCCCTTGACATGGTTTACTTCCAGAGCATTATCCTCTTGGAAGCCATGATCAAGAAGATCCCACGAGCATAGTTTTTCTCTCTGCGGCAAGCTCGTTAAAAAATGAAACAGAAATATGGGGATTGAACCCAGAACCTTGAGCATAATTATTTTCCTATGTCAAGCTCGTTAAAAAATGCAACAGTCACCTCTCTCGTCGAGTCGAGTCTTTCGTTAGGTCTTGTATTTGAACCTTCATTTCATCCACCTATATCATTTTTCTCCATATAGTACATAAATTGGTGACAACCTCAAAGTCAGTGAATGAATTGAAGCTTGGGGGGCATGTCTCCAGCCTTTGATTATCATTCTGGAGTTATGCTGCTAGATTTTCAAGTTGGGGGCAGAGTACCAACCATCCATGGGTATCCCGTATCCCTACATTTTGAAATTACATTGGGAATTTACAAGCATAGTTTAATTTTGTTTCAAGCTTGTTTAAAAATGAAACCAATACCGAGCTTAGTCTTTGTTCTTTCTCGTGCTCGTAAAAAAACATGAGAATGCAACTGAGTAAACTTTTATCTCTTTTTCGGACTTGCATGGATACACGAAAAAGGAACCCCCTGGAGTCGTCTTTAAGCTCTTTTCACACTCTCTAAACATGAAAATATTTCCAAGTGATCTTGCTTCCTTTCCCACTCATTAAAAGGTTTAAAAGGATGGCAGTGACCAAAGTCATCACCTTTTTGTCTTGATCTTAGAGATTTAGGGTTCAAGAGGAAATCCACTTGTCTACAGGGGGATTTTCCTATAACAGTTAGCGGGAAAGAGGCACGTGTAGAAGGATCCATGAATTCCACCCAAGAAAATTCAAAATCCTTTTACTATATCTTCTTCAAAACTTTCGTCAGAGTCAACATTAAAAAGAGTATCGAAATCATTGGATGGAATGTCCTTGAGAATATTTGTAGCTCTAGCATAGGAATTGATCCGTGTGAGGATGACACCTTGTTTTTAAAGGATTTTATGATGGTTTTTGCAACATTCACTATGTTGTGTCCATGAGGACAACCCAAATCAACAACATGAATTGTTGGGCAGCCATGGATCGCAGTCCTCCAAATGGTCTCTTATAGATCATGCTTTATGAATTGAAAGGAGTTAACCTAGAGGGTGGAATTGCGAGCATAAATCGAATCTCCTAGTCAATCCTTCATCTGTATGATATACCGAACCTTCTTATCCATTCCAACACTACCAATAGAGAGAGAGGTAGGAGCTCTAGAAATGAGAAACCTAGTAATATTCAAATCAACCAGGGTTGGAAGTCGACCAACTGAAGGGAAGTGAAATGACTAGTAATAATTTAATCACCCAGGAAAATGAAGTTCAAGTCACCCAGGTAAGGAAATGGTCCAACAAAAAAAGAAAACAACACTCTATTAGATATACAAGCAAGATTCTCCCCTTGAAGAGAGAGAGACTCCCAGGAGGGAGAAACCATTTTTGGCAACAAATTCCAATAGTTAGATGATCACATCCATTGATATCACAACTTGGGTAGAATGAATAATGGATGGTAGACAAATTATATCTATTGTCTCTCACCAATTTTTAATGGAAAATGAGTTTCTGAACATAGTTAGCAGAGGTATCATTTTTTATTCCTTATTACAATGAGTAGAATAACTATTGGTGCAACTCATAGTGAATACTTTATCATATTCCACACCATGGACAAAGAATGGAATTTAACTAGGAACCATGTACCCATACAAATTAAATCTAGAATGATAGACACAAAGATCAATCACATAATGGACACAATTATTTTTCCCTGGAACCCAAATGGGAAAAACCAGTTTCGAATGGTGCTTAGTATTCTCCTTTTGGCAATATCCAATACAATTCGCTCCTCCTACTTGGCCCAAAAATATCTTTGAGTATGAGACAAAGTGAAGAAATAATTAGATCTATGGGGTAAGGGGAGGCTAACAACCATTGCTCTTCAATTCCTTTTCATTAGCCTTCTCTCATATTTGTTTCATCATCTTTTAATATTTTTTCTTCAACTTTTCTCTTCCATCCTTATTTGTCTTATTCAACGTTAGCCTTGCATTTTTTTTATATGGTTTACATAATATTGGTTGATTGTCAATTTGTTTTGAAGGTACTGAGTCTTATTCATTCTTCATTCCATATCCATTTCGGATTAGTGATGCCCCAACAAAACTCCTAACTTCAATGACATTAGCAGGAAATAGCCATTTTATGATGGCCTCCATCTTTGCAGGATATATCTTGAGCTCCCCTCCAATGATCACATACCCCAAATACACCAATGATAATAGAGTAAAATCACATTTATTAAGTCTAGCTAGTAGCTTGTGCGCTTTTAGATTCTCTAAAACCTACGTGAGATGTGAGATGTGCTCCTCCCATGTAGATATATAAATCAATACATCATCCAAATACACTATAAAAAATGAATCTAAATATGGGTGTAATACATCATTCATCAATCTTATAAATGTAGTTGGTTCATTACATGTGCATTACATAAACCAAATGTCATGACCAACAATTCATACAAACCTTTCCTTTTCTTGAAGGAGGTCTTCTGAGTTTCTTCTTCTTTGACATGTACTTGGTGGTATTCCAATTTGATATCCAACTTGGTGAAGTACTTGGCATGTTGAAACTAGTCTAAAAAATCATCGATCCTAGGCAGAGGGTACATATTCTTGAGTGTAATCTTGTTCAAATCTCTGCAGTCAATACACATTCACCAAGTCCCATTATTCTTGGGTATGATGATGATAGGTGACCCACAAGTTGAACTGCTTGGTAGAATCACTCCTTGCTCCAATATTTGTTGCAACTATTTCTTCACTTCACCCATTTCCAAAATGGACTATCTATACAACCCAATATTCGGTAATGGGGAGTCAAGAAAAAAATATATCTCATTCTCCACTTTCCTCTTAAGTGGCAGTCCTTTAGACTCCTAGAACACTCCTATGTATGCTTGCAACAACTCCTCCAACTATTCTTTCTACTTTTTAGTGCATCCTTACAACGATGCATTTACTCTTGCGGATTCATCACCCGATTGATTCTCTCGTAAGAAAATCAAAACATACTTCTTACTTGAACTAACCAATGTTTTTGCTTGGTTGGCACTTACCAGTGAAATATTCAATTTATATTTATGTGCATTGATGATGAAATAGTTCCCATCCTTGATCAAGCGGTACTGGTTTTCTCTCTGCATGAAGATCACTTCCCTCATATACATGTAGGAGCTTCCAAACACTACACCACACAAAATATACACTTACAACAAATTTCATCTTACACTATTTGGTGACCTTGATCTCTTCATTATTATTTACCCACCCCAATGTATATGGAATAGGATTATCATGAACCTCCATCCCAAGCTTACTGACCAGATCGGCTACTATGAGATTGTCATATGAACCAGAATTGAATAGAGCGTCTAACATGGTATTATTGACTTGGATCTTGATAAAGAAAAGTTTTTTCATCTCCTTCTCTTCCATGTGATGAAGGCTACTCAGATTCACCTCTTTCGACACTAGAGTGTAAGAAATCTTCTCGTCCACATCTGAGCTACTCTCTACCTAATTGCTTGAATCCATAGCTATAAGTTTCTTCTTTTTAGAATATGTTATCACATACAGTTGTTCAAGTTCACAGGTGATAGAATCAATGCATAAAGTCGGAAAATGCATTTACAATGGAAAATTTCCTCCACACAGGTTCGATGTGGCACCATCTCTAACCACAGTTGGAGGGACTCCAAGGTTGGCAGATGGACAAAGTTTTGGCGAAGGCACTAAAGTAGTCGGCGTGCACAAATCTCGTGTCATGATCAGATCAATGTTCGTCGATCTTTTCGGTGCCACAATCTGTGTGAAGGATAAAACCCGAGGGGCGGACCGAAAACTAAACCATGGTTTTTGCGGGAGGCTACGTGGCAAAAAGGGGTGTGTTTCAGGCCTGAAAGCGGTGTGGGTCCAAACCACTTTCCGCGGCCCCGAAATGCACATGTGCATGCAATACCCTATCCAATATTGACAGGTGGCCACCCAATAGTCGTCTCGCCGCGCTCCAATCTCGAGGAAGGGTCGGCCAGAAAGCAAGGATTAACTGTTGTGTTTGCTTGCTTACTCATCACCCAATCCAATTGCGACAGATGGTATTCTGCGGGTCGTTTGGCCATGCTCTAATCTTGATGAAGATACAATTAATGAAGCAAGGACTGGTAGCTGAAACCTCAGCTCAGTCCATAAATGGAAGTCTTGGAAGTTATGGCTAAGGAGGAAAGACTGTCAGCAAGGTACAATGATGGTTAGTTTTATGCAGGACCATACTGAACTTGGTTTGCGTCTAACAAAAGGAAACACGCATAGTCTGAGAAAGGACTGCTCAGACGCAAAGCTTTGATTGAGAGCGCCAGATCCCACTCCCGGCAGTTGTGGATTGATCTGAGTATAAATAGATAGTTTTGATTTTTTGTTAAGGTCGTCAAATGGTTGAGAAGATCTCCCTACTGTGTAATTTTTTATGCTAGAACTGTTCTCTGGTTATGTATCAAACTTGAGAATTTCTCATTAATAGAAGTCAACTTCTTTCATCTCTTTGTCCAAACTATGCTGAAACACTCGGACATGGAAGATCCAGTCGAGGGTTGTGGTTCTATTGTAATGTAGGTTTGATTAAAGTAGTGTTGTGACCAGTTTTAGTCAGCTTCCTTGTTACCTTATTTCCCCTCATGCTGAAAGGCTTGGGCATGGAGGATCCAGTTGATTTTTTCTAGTTGCATGATAATGTAGGTTTGATTATTATGTTGCTGTGACATTTTTCATTGTTTAAAACTTGAGGTCGAGAGTGCTCTCGAACCTGAGTTTTTCTTGACCAAACTGCTTGAAAGATGGATGCCCATAGCAGTCTTGTTCACCTCTCTCACTAAGTCTTCTTTCTTTCCGCACTTCAACTCAATTAAATTACTGAAGTTAATGAGGACCTCACTTCCCTGTGCATTACTTGTCCAATTTCTGTGTTAAAATCATTCTTGTACTTAGTTTAGTCCATTTGACCTCCACTCATAAAACCAACATCCACCCAAAATTTTGATGGGTATTGGGCTTATCCTCTTGCAATTTGAGGGTGACTCTCATTGCTAACAAAATCCTTCTTGCAATTTTAGGGTTTAGATCTGGATTTAGTTTCCAACACTTTTCTTCAGCCTGACCATAGATATTGCAATGCTTATGATGGTTACTTGGATCCTTGCACTAATGTGTAACGACTATCATCTTCTTTTCTTTCCCCGCTTCTTCTTACCCTCCTTGGAATCATCTTGGTGCTCTTTCTACTTGGAACCAATTGGATTCCCTTTCTTGTGGCCTATATTTTCTAGATATTATGCTTGCAAATCGGCCTCATCCACTATCTTAGGCTTGAAGAGCATCACTTGGTTTCGTAAATGAATATGTAGAACCCCTAGATACTTGAGGAGTACATATGGGTTCTTTGGAGAGATATCCAACATGTTATCCATCTTTCTGAATTCAATGGTATATTCTTCCAGACTCTTCCCTACCTTTTCCTAAACTAGTTCCAATGGATCCATTGGTCCTCTACATGCCCAATAAGGTATAAATGGGATTCAATGAGGGTTTTGAAATCCTCCCACTTATTTACTATCAAATCAACCTCCAACCTAAGTGTCTATGTGTGGCTTTCCCACCAGTTTAATGCATGGCCCTCTAATTTTAGTCAGGAAAATGAAATCTTTTGCCTTGCATCTATATTGTGAACACTTAAATAGACCTCTAAATGTTGCAACCAATGATGCAACTTTAATGCATCAATATCAACTTGGTACGACTTGATATCCACTTTCACTTCCATTTTAAATAAATATTATGAATGGGTAATGGAATTGGAACTTGGTTACTCTTTCTTGGGATCTTTCCTCAACTCTTTTTCTAGATATTCATTTTCTCTCGATTTCCCCTATGATCTGATCTCTGATTTCGAGCCTCCATCCTCCCTGAACAGTATGATATTTCTTGATAGAACCTCCATGAGGAGGGCCATATTTTGAGATATATCAACGACTTTCTCTTCCAGTATCACAAATATCTCTTCAGTTGGATCTTGAGGGTCATTGTGAACGAACTCATTTTCCGTGGCTAAGGTTCTACGAATTTCTTATTAAGACAATTCTTGGATCCTACAACTTTCCAAAATACCCCAAAGAAACCTGCTTTGATACCAATATCATTTGTAAAATATCATGGATATTCCTCTATAATAATTCATCATAATAGATCCTAAACTATTCTGAAATCTTAGATTATGCAATTTATTTCCTTAGATCCTATATTTGTTAAATTTCTAGCTTATTGCTCAGATTTATGGAAATAACTGAATATGAAAATGAAAGAAGAAGAAGAAGAATATATACACCATCTACACAATTGAACACAGTATGTATCCTTGGAAACTCTATATGGGAGAAAAAACAGATAGAATGTGAGGCTTATGCTCTAATCTCTTTTCTTCATTTACGGAAAGCAAGTACAAAGAAAGAGGCAATCACTATGGACTTTCATTTGACACTATGACCTGAAAAACTGCTACAAAATCTCCTACCACCTCTATTATTCTCTCAAAATACCACTCCTTGGGTTCCCTACTCATATATGGAACAAGTACAATACCAAAGAATGGAACCCTTTCTCCTCCTAGAGACCTAGTATTTAACATAGTCTGATTGTCATCTAGGGTTAGGGTTTTGACTTTATCAACCCCCAATTAGTGATTAGGTTTGGACCTTCTAGAATATTCTTGAATTTCCACATGTGGCTAGCCCCATATGTGTGAGTAATGGGGGCTAATGTGACATCCACCCGTACCATGTTGGTCAACAAGGAAGGTCAACTTGCAGGAGGCATAACTTTTTCATACGAGCTCCAATTGAGATTGTTTATGCATAGTTGGAAAGGTCTCAGAGTTTGTAACACCATTAAGAGTTTGGTGAAAGTTCCAAATACTATAACCCACAAAAATGTTGTTTAATGCCTCAAAATGGCTCTGGAAGGTTCCAAGCCCCAATTTTCCAAACTAGGATCTCCCACTAAAATGGCCCTGCAAGTTGAATCCTCCACTTTTTTTCCACCCATAAAGTACCAATATAGATGAAAAATTGTATGGTCATCCAATCTAGACCATTCCTATCCCATGAAATTTGATGAAATCGATAGTTATTTGACCTTGGGTTTTGACATTGAACCACACCCTAGACACTGAGATTGATCCCTATTGTTGCAAATATCAGTATTTCCACCACATCCCACTTGTTATATGTCAAATATTTTT
>JZKD02S1610473.1:2724953-2745685 GCA_000966675.3 Picea glauca
CTAACTCTCTAGCCAATGAGGAAATATAGCTCAAGTTGGGGGTTCTCCAGAAAAATGGGGGTATGCAACAACAAGACATTCTTTAATCCTTATAGGCTAATGATCATGAAGGCACGTTACATCACAATTAAAAAACATATGCCATGGCATCACCATCATTCAATCTCGACCAAGGGACCAAGATATGAAATGACCTACCCCCCACTTCACACATGCATGAAATAACCCTTGTCCAACATCTTTAACCATCATGTGCAGTTTATAGGGGAAAGGTGGGATAATGGAGACTTGTGTGGGAGGATGAAGAAACACAACTTGGAGGAATGATATTCTAAATTGGAAATTTTATTTGGTAGAAATTTCCTTTAGCCTCTAGATTGTGTATTGGAACTTTTGTTTGGTGAAAGAGCTTCAATGAAGATTCAACACATTCTCATCTCTATGTTCTATCATTTGGAAATCCGATGGGTGTTTGGTATTTTGGTTTTTTATGCAAGTTTGATTTCTATTTGATGATTGCCACTCTAGAGTTTTTTCCTTTGGTCTCCATGCGCTGTGGACATTTGGTGCTCTTGCCCCCTTATTGTTTGGTCTCTGGTACATTGGAATGGACCCTCTTATGCTCAAGAATTTGGGTTTTCTTTGGCCCATTTTCTCTAGGTGGCATTTTTTTTCCTATTAGTTAAAATCAAGCACCTGTATTGGGACTAGTAGTGTGGTCCTTCTCTATGTGAATTTTCCATGGATTACCAAGAAGCTCAAGAATTTCACATGGTTTTTAGAAGGCACGAGGAATCCATCCAAAGTAATAAAACCTCACTATTTTTTCTATGACTTCCAAAGTCCATGAAAATGAGCATCATTGCAACTCTCAGAATGCAATGATTATGAACACTTTGGTCCAACACAATAACCAAATTAATGTTTTGGAGGTTGAATGCTTCCTAACAAATATGGTTAATAATCTCAACAAAGGATCTCATTTTGCTGCCTCCAACCATACGGTGTTAGTGAATTCAGTGCAAGAAGATTTAGAGGAGGAAGACATTATCCATCAAATAATGGAAGAGATGGACCTAGGAAATCATAACTCCCATCTATCCAACATTGGATAGGAAGAAGCCAACAACCACCATGATTTTTGTTCATCTTTATGTTTATGTTTTATAAATCAATAAGAATTTTAGGTGTCTTACTAAGGCTAGGTGTCTTCCTAAGTATTCAAAGTATGTTGTTCCTTCCTTGGATATATCCTCAAATGAAGAGGCTTTGGAACCATCCAATCTTGGTTCAAACCTAAATGATCCTATAGTTATTTAGGTGTGTCAAACCTTAAAATGGGGACCATATCCTGCTAATATGTCAATGATTCCATGTGCATGGCTTGTGTAGTTGTACAAGGCCTTGTGCATGGCCCCTAAGCCCCATGGATTTCAACCTTAGGCAATGGCTTGGGCCTAAGATCCATTGTTTTTTTGTCAAACCATGGTTCATGATTTGATCTTTAACTATGATAGAAATCTTTTTTGCTCCTTCTATATGAACAAATAAGCTATATCATATAACATGTTGTAAGGTTGTTCCATGGTATGAGGCTCATAAACCAAATGTATGAATAATTATTATATAAATATGCCTTTTAGTGTACTATTAGAAATGGAAATTATATTAATTTGTTACTAATTATTTGATGAAGATTTTTATAAACACCAACATTTTTTATATCGCTATAGTGTTTCAAAATGTATTAGAAATATATATCAATATAGTCATCCAAAACGAACCACACACACACACACACACACACACACACATATATATATACTCAAAAGATTGAAATCTCTAACTTGTTTTTTAAACAATAATCATAGTGGCTAATTTTTTTTTTTTTTTTTGTTACCTAAATATCTCTGACTTGCGGGATTGGCTTATGGTTGAGATGCCACGACCCAGGGCCATCTAAGCCGTCAAAATCACCCGTGGATTGCACTCGGATTGGACCACACCAACCCTTAACATGACTAGATTTGAGGTGTCCCCGAAGGTTTCGAACTGGTAACTTCACTTACAGAGTACCTTAACATCGCACTCCCTCACCGACTACTCTACACCATGAGAACAACATAGTGACTAAATTAAATAGAAGAATAATACTATAACATTTTTCTTTGATATTCATGAACTAACTTAAATTTGTAACATTCTCTCTTGAAAAAAACCAAAAAACCTTCAATTATGTGTAAGAATATTTTTAAAAAATATCCATACATAAAATAAAATAAATAATATTAAATTTCATTTTCAAATTTACACTTCTATGTAAAATTAAAACTAATGTAATCCACTTAAAAAGTTTAATTATAATATTAAAACATAAAGCCAAAAAAAATAATCGTGTTGAGTCTCTTGGGCACTTAAACAAATCAAAGGTAAATAATCACTCGAGTTATGCTGCCTAAAGGATATATTCCAGTGTTCTACACTATTATAAAAAGTGTTAACAGATTCTTTTATCGTGACTTTCAAATATTAATAATAATATTATATTTTTTTACTATTAAACCGTATGAAAATATATAAATAAAAAGTTAATAAATTAAACTATATTTTACTTTTATTATATGTTAATTATTTTATTATATAGTCATCATTGTAAGGGGATGATATTGTTTTCAGGGTGAGGAATCTCATGATCTTATGATTTTGTTTTTATGGTAGGAATCTTCATTATTTTGGTATACAATTAAGAATTCTTAACTATTTCTGCTTGAATATGGGTATGATTGACAAAATAAAGGTTATGATAATTCAATCCAAAAAGATCACATACAAAACTTTCTTATATGACAACAACAATTAGGAGGAAGTGCTTTCATACAAATATCTAGGAATAGATATGCATCATGGTAACACCAGAATTTGCAACCTATTTCATAGGAATCAAGCATAATTGAGGTTTACCCTCAGGAGCATTATGGTATAAATCATGTGGCATTTTGCCCATGATTTTCACAGGAAAAATGAAATGTTTGGGGTCTGAAAAGCTCCATCATCCTCCACTTCCTTCCACGTGACCGTCGCTCACTCGTTGTGCCATGCAAGTTTGCACCAAGCATTTTTCTCCACGTCACCCCTACGCATAAGCTATCAGCCCGCCACCTGCTACGCCTGTATTGGTCACAGAAGAAGATCTGCATAACCTCGAGGCGTCAAAATTGACTCATAGAAGTCGTTGGCACCATCTTAGAACAGTTATGGGTGCTAGGCCTCGTCCTGATCCCGATGAAGGCAGTTACTAAGAATGAGAGCGGTGGTTGAGACCTCGTCTCAGCACATAAATGGAAAGCCAGAAAGGATTGACAGATTTGAGCTCGCATCTAACAGAGAGTTGTATGTGCAGTCCGACAGAGAAGGTCTAGAAGGAAGAGCTCGCATCTGACAACAAAAGATTGTCTGCATAGTCTGACAGAGCAGATGCCGACTGAAAACTTTGAATGTAACAATCCAATCACACTCCTGATGGTTGCAACAATTATGCTTATATATAGGCAGTTTTGATATTTTGTAAGGGTCGATGGTTGAGCTAGGCTCCCTTCTTGTAATATTTTGATGAAGAACACTCGTTCTCTAGTTATGTATTTGTTTTTGAGACATATTGGTTAATCTAATTCATCTTTCTTGCTCCATCTTATTTGCCTCTGATACTGAGAGAATTCATGATTGACTGATTCACATGGTTTGTTGTAACTATATTATGATGAATGTTTGATTATAGTGTTGTTATAATGTCTTTCAGTTTCCTTGAAAATTTGAATTCAAGAGGATCTTGTGTTTGAGTTTTTTCCTCCTTAGGCTGCTGGAAGACCTGATGTCCATAGCAAACCTCTACACTTTCTCACCAAAGTCTTCTTCCTATTCACTTTTACTCCAACTTACTGACTGAAGTTGATACAAGACCTCAATTGCTTGTGCATGTCAGCCCAGATTTTCTAAGTTAGAACATTATTATCTCGAGTCTTATCCATTTGACCCCCTTGAAAATCATTTACATTTACTGTATAAAATGATGGGTATTGGGCTTATCCTCATTACAGTCTGAGGGTGATTCCTAGTGCTAACATTAATGGTGTTGCCGGGGACGGATTTGAGCAGATTGAAGAGCTCCCTGGGAAGAACGACATAGATCCAACTCTTGATGGTAGAAAAGAGAGGGATACAGAAGTTGATTGTAATCATCTACCTGACGACTCCACATCAGAGACTCCACTGGGGAGGATCCTATTGATAGAAATATGAAGGGAATGACTAGGTATCATCTTATGTGCTTTCTTCATGAACTTTTTTTATTCTTTATCAGCTCATTTTTGTTTTTCCCTTCAAATATAAAGAGAATCATATTTTGCTTTTTTTATTCAGTTGATCACCATCCTTCCTTTATATATCCATCCTTGGAAGAAGCAAACCTGCTTTATGCCTATGTTGTAGATGTTGATATGATATCCTCAGCTCAGCCTACTCATAAAGATGAGCTTCATATTGAAACCCCTCCTGAACTCAATCACCCTTGCATCCCTAGGGAGGTTGAAACTGATCCACGGCCTCCTCAAATCTCATCACATTCTGTTGTTATTGTTGAGCCTTGCCATCAGTTTGTTAAGCCTCATATTCAATCCACTAGTTTTCAAACTAGAATCGGAGACAAGTTGTTTAAACCTTTAAAGAGTCCATATCATCTTCATCCTTATCCTCTTTATTTATTTAAGTACTTTCCTCATTTTTCTAGAGAGGATCATGTTACAACTAAGAGGCATGAGGAGGCTTTCGAGAATTTTATTGATCAGTTTGAGATAGTTCATGAGGATGTTACCATGAGGTTGTTTTCCAAATCCTTCTTAGGAGATGCTGATGTATGGTTTAAGGGTTTGGGAGATGACTCCATTGGTTCTTGGGTTGAGCTATACAATGCTTTTTTTAAGTGGTGGGGTGAGAACAAGGCCCTTGATCAGTACTAGGATGATTTTAATGCCTTGAGGAGAGGAGAAGAGGAAGCCTTGGTTGTCTTCAACAAGAGGTTTTACAGTGCTTATCATAGTATGCATGTAGAGATTAGACCCACAGAGACTGTTGCCATGGTGTACTATGTCATGGCTCAGCATTCAGAGCTTGTCCTTCTCCTGAGAGAAAGGAAATCTACATCTTTATCACACTTATTCATGGATGTTGAGGAAGTAGAGGAGAACCTCTCGTCTTGTGGCAGGATTCAAAGTCAGTATCATCTCAACTCTGAACATAAGGTAGTTTTTACCTGTTGTCCCTATGAAGAAAAGATTGTGGATAATGTGTATGAACAGCTAGAAGCAACAATTACTACTGTTCCTGAAATGAATATTTTTAACAGTTATATTCTTAATGAAATTACTGTTTTAAAGGTTGATCATAGACATGAAAGGCAACCCATTTTTTATGGATATTCTAGTGATGATGAGGAGCAATCTTATCTTATATTTGATCACTATGAAGACAGTAAGGATGATGCAGAAGTTGGCCTTGTCACAGAAGACACAACCTGAGAGTTTGACCAGGAGCAGCCCTTATTTGAGGCACGTGAAGAGATCGTTTATACACAGCCAGAAGTAAATCAATAGCCTCCTACGTCCAACCTTCTTCCACTTGTACCTACAGTTCACAGCAAGCAGCTTTTTAACTCACATATGCCTGTGGCTGTCATTCAATCAAGTGTGCCTATAGAGGACATCAAGCTAACTGTCAGCAGCTTTGAAACAGTGAATGTAACCTTTCATAAGTTAATCATGCGTTGCCTTCAGTTTCATGACCCTGTCGATGAGTACATAAAGTTACACTTTTCAAATGATTTGGAGCATGTAGGCTTGATCTTTTTATCATCATTTGAAGGTAATATGGGTGATCATAAGAATGAAATTAGTCAGTTGTCACACTTTCCTTGTATTTTATGGATCATTTGGAGTGAAGTGAAGGATTCGGTTATCAAATAGTTTGAATGGCTATGGTGGAAGTTTGCTTTCACCTAGCATTTTGTAAAAGTCAGTTAACTTAGGTTTTGTACATAAATAAGCTCCCTCAGGAGCAGGTGTGTTTGCTTTCATTTTTAAAATAGTGTACTTATTGGCCTGTTTTCTTCAGTATGATGTTTCAGAGCATGACTCCATAGCCCAACAGCTAAGGCACTTGAACTACTTGTTCTTGGCAGCTCATAGGGAGCATGCCATCCCTTGTGGAGCCAAATGTTAACACCAGAATTTGCAACCTATTTCATAGGAATAAAGCATAATTGAGGTTTACCCTCAGGAGCATTATGGTATAAATCATGCAGCATTCTGCCCATGATTTTCACAAGAAAAATGAAATGTTTAGGGTCTGAAAAGCTGCAGCATCCTCCACTTCCTTCCACGTGACCGTCGCTCACTCGTCGTGCCATGCAAGTTTGCGCCAATCATTTCTCTCCACGTCACCCCTGCGCATACGCTATCGGCCCACCACATGTTGCGCCTGTATTGGTCACAGAAGAAGATTTGCATAACCTCGATGTGTCAAAATTGACTCGTAGAAGTCGCTGGCACCGTCTAATAATAGTTATGGGTGTCATGCCTTGTCCTGATCTCGATGAAGGCAGTTACTGAGAAGAGAGCAGTGGTTGATACCTCGTCTCATCACATAAATGGAAAGCCAGAAAGGATTGGCATATTTGAGCTCACGTCTGACAAAGAGCTGCATGTGCAGTCCGACAAAGAAGGTCCAGATGGAAGAGCTCACGTATGACAACAGAATATTGTCTGCACAGTCTGACAGAGCAGACGTCGACTGAAAACTTTGAATGCAGTAATTCGTTCACACTCTTGATGGTTGCAACAGTCTGCTTATATATAGGTAGTTTTGATATTTTGTAAGGGTCGATGGTTGAGCTAGGCTCCCTTATTGTAATATTTTGATGAAGAACACCAGTTCTCTGGTTATGTATTTGTTTTTGAGACATCTTGGTCAATCTAAGTCAACTTTATTTCTCCATCTTATTTGCCTCTGATACTGAGAAAATTCATGATTGACTGATTCACATGGATTGTTGTAATTATATTATGATGAATGTTTTATTATAGTGTTGTTATAATGTCTTTCATTTTCCTTGAAAATTTGAATTCAAGAGGATCTTGTGTTTGAGTTTTTTCCTCCTTAGGCTGCTGGAAGACCTGATGTCCATAGCAGACCTCTACACTTTCTCACCAAAGTATTCCTCCTATTCACCTTTACTCCAACTTACTGACTGAAGTTGATACAAGACCTCAATTACTTGTGCATGCTAGCCCAGATTTTCTGAGTTAGAACATTATTATCTCGAGTCTTATCCATTTGACCCCCTTAAAACTCATTTACATTTACTGTATAAACTGATGGGTAATGGGCTTATCCTCATTACAGTCTGAGGGTGATTCCTAGTTCTAACACATCACACAATCTGAATTGATAAAATGATAAATGGAGGGTGTAAAGCTTGTTATGGGCTTGAAAACAAGTGTAAATCAACTCATCTTTGGATATGGGATAAGAAAAAACTCTTCTTTTAGACCCTTGCTCCTGTTATTTTATATGGATGTGAAGTTTGGGGATGCAGTATATTTAGAGAGTCTTGGAGAAAGATAGAGAAAATCCAAAAGAATTTTATAACTTATAATCTCAAAATTAAAGACAATACACCCTATCATATCCTCCTCATAAAAGAGCGTCTTTCCCCCATTGAGATCTCGGCTATGACTAGGTGTCTAATGCACCAAAACAAGTTAAACAACATAGAATACAAGAGGCTTCACAAAATTGCTTTGAACTTCAGCCAAAACCACCTTTGACTCAAGCAAGGATGACATAAGGATGCCCAGTCTTGGCTAAACCATTGGGAAATAAAGGAAGGTATCATACTATAGAATAGGGATAATATTAAAAATATTATTACATCTAAATTTAAGGAGAAATTGTGGTGGAATAAAGAGTTAGAGGGTAAAATAAAATTAAGATATTATAAGGAGGTGATTAAACCTAACCTAAAAGATCAAAAGTATCTCTTCTTTTTGACTAGTGTCAAGAAGAAAACCAACATTTGCTAAAGTAAGAACAAATTCTCATAAGCTCCATGGTGAAATTGGGCATTGAACAATTCCCAAAATGTAATGGGCTAAAGAATCTATGATATTTGTGACACTAAGAGGGTTGAAGATGAAAATCATTTTCTCTTACAATGTCTAGCATATACCTAGATTAGATCTCAATTTCAAAAGATTTGTCACAATACCAACTTTCATAACCTTCTAACTAAACAAAACTATGATGATATTGGAACATTCTTCGAGCATAGAAATAAAATTCTAAAAAATCCAAGGAGTTGCTTACCTTCTTAAGGTCCAATAGACCAAATTTAGTCCTTTAAATGGAAGTTAATCATCTTTCTCATCATCATCATCATATTTTTTTTGTGACTGGCAGAATCAACAACTAGTCTTTCAACAATGTCTGGCCACCATGCCCCATAAGCAATACACAAGGTAAGTCGGGGTTTCAAACCCGTGACTTCACATAATGGAGTTCCTTAATAGTACACTCCATCATCCACTACCCTTCACCCCTGGGGCATCATTGTTACTTTGTTTAAAATGGAAAAAAAAAATCTCATTTTTCTTTTATATAAAGGAAATACTATCTTAAAACACATGTCTTAGAGATTATTTAATTGGATATTGGTTGTTTGGTTAATACGGACTAAAATCGTTTTTTGGTTTTGTAATAAAATTTATAACTGCTTTAATTTGAATAAAAAGTAGTCTTCCTTAAATATAAATAAACAAATTAATTATATAAAATTTAAAAATATATGAAGAGAGTGAAAATCT
Source organism: Picea glauca (assembly GCA_000966675.3). Classification (NCBI taxonomy): domain Eukaryota; kingdom Viridiplantae; phylum Streptophyta; class Pinopsida; order Pinales; family Pinaceae; genus Picea; species Picea glauca. Next base: position 2,733,866 of record JZKD02S1610473.1, read on the forward strand.
TCCTATTACAATCCACATACAACCACATACAAGTTATTTTAAACCACTTAATTCTTTTTAAATAAACAAGTTATTACAGCTTCAAAGAAAGTATATAGTTATATTTAAACTAGCACAGTCACATAATTGTGACTTATGAACGCCGAAAGGCATATGAAACGTGCAGACTGCTAAAACGCATGAGGAAAACGCAGGGACAGGTGAGGAAATTCATGGTTAATAATCTAAACGTGGTAATGTTAAATGTTAATCATTTAAACGTGGCAATCATATAGTGCTATAGTAATTTCTTAATATGATTAGGTAAATGTTAAAAAGTAAACAGATTAACGGATGCATTCAAAAATACAAGGAGATTATGAAAAGTAAATCATATTCATTGATTTGTGAGGACGACTAAGAATATTCCAGCATCTTTAATTGTTAGCCATCGGATTAAAATTTTAGATTAAAAGATGATTAATTGTGCCCATTGCCAATAGGTATACGCCTTTCGGCGTAATAAAAAAGAAATATCTTGAAATCATTAAATTATATGTTTAATTTGCAATGATTCAATGGAAAGTGGAAACGAACTACTCCTGGAGTTGTATTTATATAGAGAGAGTAATATGGAATATTTTAATATGTTGTAATCACATTTAGAAGGCACCTTTAAGAAACATCTTATGTTTGTTAAATGACATTTTATCATGCATGTCACTTTGCATAAAAGAATTGTGCTCAAGTCTTTATATTTTCCACAATAAATTTCTCTTTTATATTCACAAAAATATAAAAAGTTTTCCTACATCTAATCTCCTTTTGATCTTTTGCTATTATGGCACTATACAGAACTAATACTGAGTTCAAATTGGAAAACTTATAATATAGGCAACATCCCCTACATAACTGGAAGAGGACAAACTTCAAAAATAGAAGTATTGATCCTCATACTTTATTGCATATTATAGCTAAAGAGACCAACAAACTTTTACTAGACTTCAAAAAAATTACTCCCTCTAAAACAATTAAAACATCTTTAAGTATAGAGTGGGCCCCTCATGACCATCCTCCCATTGGTTGTAAGCTATGCTTCCAAGAAGACTAGTTAAAGCCACTTTAGATAATCTGTCTGCCTCTTGATTCTCTTCTATGAAAATGTCTGCAAATGTTATATTCCTGAAATAAATGAGGGTGTCTTTAATCATTTCCTTCCATCTTTCTAGGGATACAACCTGGAGAGCTCCTTTCTGATTAAGCCACTCAATAACTATCTTAAAATCCCCTAGCAAAAGTAAATCTGGAATTGACAATCTTACAACCAAAATTAGAGAGGCCCAGGCACCCATTAGTTTTTCCCTAGTGTTTGTTCCTCAACCACAATTTAGAGTCCACATAATTCAAGTGTTACTATTGATCTTTATCAAACCTCCTGCCCCACTTTGTTCACTATTGATCTTTATCAAACCTCCTGCCCCACTTTGTTCACCAAATTGTTGTGTTGCCCCATCGAATTATCCAATGGCTCTGTTTTCTGGAATATGCACAAGTGCAATTCGAGGAAGAGATTCTTTTTCCTTGAATCCATAGTTTCTCATTGCACCAATAGCTTTGAAATCTATCTTCTGTATTGAAGGAGAACTTGCCTCAAATATTGTCAAGTTTCTTTCAAGCCAAATAAACCAGCATAAGAAGGTAGACAAAGTAGGAAAATCAAAATTCTTCTTTGCCCAATTTTCGAAGAACTCATTCACTGAAAGACCATTCCATCCATTCGTGAATTTTAGCACATATTTTACCCTATTCCATATTGAAATAGTGAAAGGACAATTCACAAAGAGATGCTTACCAGACTCCCTCTTACTTTTGCATAGGAAACAAATCCCTGGCCCCACCCAACCTCTTTTTTGAAGATTTATCCAGGTTAGAACTTTATTTTCAGCTACCAACCATGCAAATAACTTAATTTTTAAAGGACAGTCCCATTTCCACAGTTTTTTCCTTCAACCACCTACTTTAAATTTTCATAGTTTTGTCGCAACTGCATTGTAAACATTTTTGACAGTTAGTTGCTCTGAATTATCACCTCTCGTCCATAATAAAACATCTGGGCGATACTGAAGATGAATTCCTGAGCTTATCAAAATCTTTTGGTACTTTTCCCATTCAGATGTTAAGTCTCCTTTTATCCCCAAAGCTGCACAGTCTAACTAGGTTGAGCAGATTGTTCCCTGCATGACATCACAACTCACTTGATATAGCAGGTGAACGTTTTTTTGGTTCAGATTATCAACTAAATCTTTTGATAAAAAAGATTCCTTCCCCAATCCCAGGATGACATCTCTCCCAATAACGATAGAATGTCCTGAGCCCAGATTCCATGCCAGCCATTGTAATACAAGTGGTAAAGAATTAATCAAGTTTTTCCAGGTATGTGATCCATAAGCCGCGACCGCTGAGGTTGATCTTAACCATGTAGGAACCTATTTGTAAGGAAAATATTTGTCTTTTATCACCCGGTTCCATATTCCTTTCTTCGTCAATACTCTCCACAGAGTATTAGTTTCCAGAGCCCTGTAGAAGATACAAATGTTTCTAAACCCCCATCCTCCATAAATTTTATGCCTCGAGACAGTCTCTCAATTACACAAATGATATCTTCGACTTTTCTTGTTTCCGAACCACAGGAAGGAAAAAACCATTTGATGGATCTTTTTTAGAACAGACAGTGGAATGTGTGCTAAGGCCAGCCAATAAACCGGTAGACTCTCCAATACTGCATTTACCAAAACATACCGGCCTCCCAAAGATAGCAACATGTTATACCAATGATTAATTCTAAATTCAAATTTTTAAATGATCCACCACCAGTCCTCGGCTTTATAGCTATCTGGTTTTAGGAAGTACCCCAAATATTTAAAGCCTTCCGATAGATATTTGAAATCAAAATTAAATAAAACATTTAACTCATCAAGAGTTTCCTATTGAACTCCACTGTGAAGGAAGGTCTATTTCTGCACATTAATTCTCAGCCTCGATGCCCGACATAAAACACTAAGAATTTTACTGATCTCGATCCATTCAGATATCGTGGCTTTTGACATAATAATCACATTGTCCATGAAAAGAAAGTGTAAAATCTTTATGATTCGAGATACTTTTATCCTTGTCAACACCCCCTCTGCTTAACCTTTTTTTAGTGTAATACTTAGGCCTTCCATCACGAGGATGACAAAGAAGGGCGACAAAGGGCACCCCTGACGAAGTCCTCTTTTACTCTATATGAATTTTGTTGCCTCCCCATTGATCAGAATTGCATAAACAATGGAAGTTATGCAAACCATTATCCAGTTTGTTGTTTCCATCCCAAAGCCACATTGTAGAAGGATTAACCTCAAAAAGTCCCAGTTTATGCAGTCGTATGCCTTCTTGAGATCTAGCTTTAGTATAATTGTTTGATTTTTTTTAGTTTATGTTGTGCAAACACTTTTGTGCCGTGCCAATAGCATCTAAGATCTGCCTTCCCTTGATGAAGCCCAATTTTTCCTCAGATAGAGCGCGTGAGAGAATAGGGTGAATTCTCTTTGCTATAATTTTTGCAATGATCTTGTAGCATAGATTGCACAAAGCGATTGGGTGGAAATCAGTGAAAGAATTGGGGAGATTAACTTTAGGAATCAAAGCTATGAAAGTTGAGTTGATCTATTTTATTGCTTCGCCTCTTATTCTAGACTCCTCCACAACATCGAGCAAATCCTGCCTGACCAGCTCAAAGAAATGTAGAAAAATTTCTACAGTCCAGCCATCTGGCCCAGGACTTTTATCCTTTGAGAAGCCTTTCAGAACCTCTAGAATTTCCTCCCTTGAACAAGGCTTTTCTATATTTAAGACTTCCTCCTCCAACACCATTCTAGGAAATAGCCTTACTGTAGCAACCTGATCACCAATATTATTAGTTCCTGTATCTTGGTAGAAAGATTTAAAATAATTGATAGCTTCATCCTTTATGGCCTCTTTATCCAAATGGATCCTGCCCACTTCATCCTCAATCTCCCATATGTGTTTTTTATTTCTTCTGAAACTGGCGAATCGATGAAAGAACTTTGTGTTTTTGTCTCCGCTTGTGATCCATATAACCCTACTCTTCTGCCGCCATCTCTCTTCCTCTTCCAATAACAGTTTTTTGCGCTCAACCTCCAAAATCCTCACTTGATGCTCAAAATCCTCAATCTGTAATCCCTGCGCCTTCTGTTGAAATAGATCATTTAAACCTCCTTCAATTTTGTCCATCTCTAAACATTCTCGAAGCCGTTTTTCCATTGACCAGGCCTTCACCCGGGCTTTCAGAGTTGTTAATTTCCATACTAGTCTTCTTTGTGCTCCCTCTGTTTGTTGTAGTGTTGCATCGCTCCACACCTTACGAACCAGTGTATCAAAGGAGACATCTCTTAACCACGTTGGATTTAGCTTGAAAGGATGGGTTGCCGCAGACAATCCTTCGCCTAACTGATGGAAAACTAGGGTGTGATCAGATATAAAAGGAAATTCAACCCATGCTCTATATATACAAGAGGTTGTGAGAAGGTCCTCCACCATGTAGATTCTATCTAATCTCTTTTCTATGCCTTCAATTCCAGACCTACGATTTTTCCACGTCGGGACCACCTCGGCAGGAGCCACATCCACCAGTTTGTTTTTTGAAAAAATCTCCTTAAAAAATCCTGCCAGAGGATCTGCCAGCACTGACTCTCCCCAAACCTCCTCTGAATTTTTCGTGAATTTCATGTTTCCTGCCATTATCAAATCATCAAGTGCTAAAAGACCCCTTCCTTCAACTTTTTCCCATAAATTCTTGCGATCTTGACAAGGTCCATACACATTTAGGAGTGACACCTTCCTTTTATTCGCTAAGCTAGTACCTGACAAAAAAATGTCGCCATAGCTTAGGACCGGAACTAAGTCAAAGAAAAAGGGATCCAATGACACTAGTATCCCACCGGACTTAGCTCCATATCTCACTGCACAAATCATCCACTCGGGTCTGAGCATGTACAAGAAGCTTCTTGCATTTTCCGCAGTCACCATTGTTTCTTGTAGGAAAATTACATTAGGTTGTGTTTTAGCCAAAAGTATTCTCATGGAGGCCAATTTTAGGGAGCCTCCCACCCCTCAGATGTTGAGGGAGAGAAGGATCATGATTTTTCCCTTGCAAGGGCTTTCATGCCTCTAAGCACCCCTTGTTCTAGATTAGTAGTAGTCTGTCTTGCAGGTAAAGAAACCAAGGTTCCTGCCTTTTTACGGCCACTCTTGGTTTCTATAGGAGATAATTCAAAATCCAAACCCTGCAACCACACCGATTCTTTCCTTGTAGCAATCCCATCACCCGAGGGATCACTGTGAATTCCCGTAGTGCTAGTTTTGGTCACTACCTCCTTCCCCAGGTAAGTCAGGATTGGGATGGAGCTTATGTTCTTGCTAAAGGAGGGAACTAAGGAAGAGATCATCCTATCCAGAGAATGATCGCTAGTGGTAGGTTCACCATAACCCGGAACAACTAAAGAATCTTCCTTGGATAGGGAAACAGGGAGGACATATGAACTCAACTCTTGAAAAGGTTCTGGATCAAGATTGGTCACAGGTCGGATATCAACTAAGACTGGAGTCAAATGGTCAGTGTCCAACTCGGTTTTTTTACCAACCTCTGGTTGATGTACTGAATCCGTATGGAAAAAACTATCTAAATGATATCTCTCCTAAGTAGAAAACGAATTATACAACGAAGGACATAAGAGTTTTAGCTTATTAATGAAAGTAGTATCCGCCAGTTCCGGGCTCTCCTCTTTCCTTAAACCCATAAAATCTCCCAGGTCTTGACTTGATGATCCCTCAAAGGAGAGTAGTTGTCAGCTGGATTATCCTCCGAGGAGTCCTCTTCCAATAAAGCTCCATAAGTCTGTGTACGCTCAAGTCTTTATATACAGTCAAGATCTTCCGATATATTCATGCCATCTATTTACATGGCTGAATCTTTTAAAGAACTTGGATAAGTATTAAATACTAATATAGGTTTCAAACACGGATATTATAATTGTTTTGTGATTAATTTTATGATATTTTAATATAATTTATATACACATGAATTATAATGAAAATAATAATGTTTATGGTGTAAACTTACCAAATAAACAAGGGAAAATGATAATAAATATTTTTCAAAACATCATTTTTATATTTTTAATTTATTATGATTTTAGTAAGTTTAGACGTTATTTAAGAGTAGTAGGCCTTAATGTAAGGTAATTTAAAACGAAGTCAACCTCTCTCGATCAAAACTTTTATAAATTGACTCATTTCAATGTGTTTTCAAATTTGTTCAAACATCAATTTCCTCCTTATATAAATTATAGTAAACATTTATTTTGATTTTGTAATATTTATTTTATTTGTGATTTCGTTGTATTAAAATTAATATTCATTTCATTTCCAACTCATAATGTTAATATTTTTTTTGTGAATAAAAAAAAGGAAATTTCTATTATATAACTTTTATAGTACAAAAAAGGTACATGGCTATAGTTTTTCATTTGTTCTGTCGAATTAACAGAAACCTGAACATGTGGCAGACTGTGATGTTATTGTTCAAAATAACAATCCGCCATTTTCCCTGTCAAACAGAAACCAGAGCAGGTGGTGGATTCGAGTCTTTGCAGAACTGTGCTAAGCAACTAAGAAAGACTATCAATTGAAAAAAAGAGACATAACTGTAAAATTGCATTGTAACAGTGCAAGGAGCCGAGATGAGAATGCTCGTGGTAGCCAAAGCAAAGAGATTACACATTTGCACTCGAGGGCGTGTTGCTCGGATCATCGTTGAGGGGGACGTCCCTGGGTTGGAGCACGAGTAGGCTGGAGCGCAGGTCAGACAACGCCGGCCTGTTGTTGGTGCATTCGAGTAGGATTTGTAAAGCATGTCAATTCGCTGGTGCATGAGGGGGTCCTGATGTATCTAGTCAACCATCTGGCTTCGTAGCTCAAAGACTAGCGCAAGTTGCTCTGGATGGAAGAAGGGTGGTGGCACCTAGAAAAAAATCCGAGAGTGTCGAGAGTGGTGGAGGCGCCAAGACTGGGCTGCCCTTCACCTCCGTGTCTAAGATCGTCATCGCCTCGCCTAAGTTCGTCTAAGTCGCTTCCATAGCCTCCACCGCCTTGAGCTCCTCTGCTGCAGAGTCCTTGGTCTGAATTGTGTCCGCAGGGTCCAAATGGAGGAATTCCTCCTTAATTGTGCAGGTGGCCTCTTCCCTGGTTCCATGCGCTTGCTGGACAATGGATGAAGCACTTGTGCTTGCTGGGATATGGCTAGGGGGTTGTCAATTATCTGGTACTGTGAAGAGGAGGGATTCCAGACGAACCTGGATAGGTTCCTCTGGAATCACCTCCTCAACGTATGCCATTGGCGACGTTTTGGGCTTCTCCTGTTGTTGAGTCCGGGCAATGGACAGGGCGCGCTCCAATCTCTGCACCCTCCACTATCTAGCAGCAAAACTATACCAGGCAGGGCCACGCCGTGACCTGTCTCTTTCCCTTGGCATGGCGGGGTCAGACAGGGTGCTAATGTGCAAGGCGAAAGAAATAAGAGTCGACTGGATGCAGCGCCAGTGCTTAGAGCATCCGAGTTGATGGAGCCACCCTCGTCCGAGCGAGAGGATAATGTTGAGGCTAGACATGACAGCTCTACGGACAACTCTATGGATAACTCTACAGACAGAATAGCCAAGGAACTTCTCGCTGTTGACATTAGGGTTTTATGAGGACAAGACTTATGTGCAAATGTTTGCTTGCAAGTATGCTGCAATGCGAATGTTTGGAGGCACAATATAGATTGAGAATAAGATTTGTTTTTAATCATGAATTTACATTTTGATAAATCTGGAGTTTTGATAGATTTGGAGTGGAGAATAATTTAAACTAGTATTATTAGTAATAAAAATCTTGAGATTGTATTCAAAAACTAAATTAACACAATATAGATTGAAAAGAGGATTTTTTTTTAATCATGAATTTACATTTTGATAGATTTGGAGTTTTGATAGTGGAGAGGAATAATTGTATATAGTTAATAATTGTATAACAAGTAATTGTGTAATTGTGTAGTTAAAAAGATCTTAGGAGGTTTTAAATAAGGTATTCATTAGTTGAATATAATAATAATGTTGAAAGGGAATGTAAGATATATTATTTTATTTTTAAAATGAAATGTGTATAAACCTTCAATAGTGAATAACAAAAAAGACAATAAAAATAATAGATATATTGTGTTTGGTTTTTTAATGAAATTATAAAATGCAGATATTAGATGGACATAAACCCTATAATCTTAGATTCATACCAATAACAATAAAATTTTGAAATTTTAAATTTGTACTGATAGATTTTAACTCCTAGATGCAACCCCAGGCCGACTGGATTTCTACAGTGGTCACTTTCTCTGCTGCTGCGTGTGTGCTTGTCTCTGACATTTTCATTAATGTGTCTTGAGTGTCACTTTTTCCTCGGTCCCAAGTAAAGTAAGTAAGCAAAATGTCAGAGACAAGCACACCATAAAAGAACACCATTAATCGGTCCCAAGTAAAGTAAGTAATTCTCCATTTGACTCCCTAAACATATGATGAAAACTGGTTCCTTTGAAGCTGATAACTAGGTCTATTAGTTTTCTTTAATATTGCTGGCTCGAAGTTTGCCTTGATGATTTAGGATTTAGCCAGTCGATGATTACTTTTGGAGATGTTCACTTGCCCAGAAGGTGAATCGAAATGTACATCCCACTGATAAATTTATGGTCCCAGTTTCTTTCCATGGCCGCAGCTTCGACAGCTCCCACTTGAAACGAACTCCAGCGAGGACAGCATTGAGGATAAAGCCAGAATTCCCCACCTGTGAGGACTTTCCCCCAAAAATTCTTGCGATTTCTCAAAATTGAGAATATACTGCCCGCTACCCACTTCAGCCAAACCAGTGCTTGAAGAGCACCGTATATCCATCGTCTCCTTCGTCTAAACCATTATCGGTGTCAATGCTATCATTAAGAAAACCATCATACTGGCGCGTATATGCCCACCGAAGGCATGGAAGAATCTGCCAGAACGGTGAGAACTGGAATTGAAGCCGGACGCGTCCATAAAGTAAGCAATTAAAATGGCTGCGCTTATCACTACAACTCCAGGCATAGAGGGTGGCCGGGAACTCTGAGGCCCACCTTCATATGAAATAAGGACAGCCCAACAAATACCGGAAAGCAAGTTCACACAACCCACTAACAAGGACAAGTATCTGATGCACAGATAATTTTCTCTAAATGTGAGCACTTGGCAAACCCGGGTGTTATTGGCACCACACTTGACTACAGCTTTGGTTAGAAATGCATTGGCAGCGAGACCACTTCCTTTACTGTCCACCAGATAGTCTCTTCCTGTCCTCCTCGCTATCAGAGAGCTAGAAAAGCCATCCACTCCGAAACATATAGTTAATAAACCGTTGAATAATGTTTCTGTCAACCTCGGCAGAATGTAGGAGAGAATGTTGTATTTTACACTTTCTTTTGCGCCTCCTCTACCTCCAGCCAAGTAGCCTTCCATAGTTTCCGAAGCCTTGACTCTAATTCCTCTGCCTCCCGCATCTTTAGACCTCAAAGATCTTACCAGTAGCTCTGTCCAGTTATCACAGCGGGCATCATTCATTGGAATGCAGATGCAAATAGGTTTCCCTGGGCGGATGGATCCGGCATTAACTTCATCGAGAATTTCACATTCCACCTTGGAATCCCTCTCTCTCAATCTGTATCCTTCATCAGATTGCTCCACACGCAACAGTCCCTCCTAGTTGCAGTCATGGCAGCCATTGCTGTGGCAGGTGAGACATGTGAGTAGGCAGAGGGGATTAGAGAGTTGTTTCAATGTCCCAGGCATCCGGCGAGCAAGCATGCTCGTGATCTCTTCTACTGTCCAGAACACAATGCAGTTGCATGAATGTTCAGGGCACCTCTCTAAAATGACTTCCGGAGTGAGTTCCTTCGTGACATCTGCATCGTTTCTTATATCTCTGAGAGGAAGAAAGTGTAGTAGGATGGAGTCCACAATAGGGGCATTGTGTAGTAGGGCATCCCTCGCGCCAATGTCGAGGGCATCCCTCGCGCCAATTTCTGCATCCAGCCTTCCTCTTATTAAACTTGTAATAAAGACCGCTAAATTACCTATGAAAGTAACTCCAAGAGCAGGAAAATTTACATATCCGGCGGTTAGACCTTAACCCAATTCAAGTTGTGCTAAAGCAAAAGTGGAAAACCATCCCAAGATTGCCAATTGTTGAATAAACCCATTTCAAAATACAATCGAACGGAGAAGTTTCCCCGACTTCTGATCAGCAAAACTTTAATCTTCCACTCGATCTACACGCAGTCTATAGTGTGCCCGCAATGAGTATATAGTGTGCCTGCAAACATTTACACAGCAATATATTGTGCCGTGAACAGTTATATAGAAAAGCTACACATATCATTTGCCTGACAATAAAGTCTCCCTGAGCATTCTTCATAAATCCAAAGGAAAGAATCATTCTTCATTTCAATGGAAGATAGTTTAATTAAACCCTTTCACCAAATAAATTTTATTTGGAAAATTCACAAAGAACATTTAATAATATTAACAATATCTTTTTCTTTTCTTTTTTTCCCTTTGAAAAAAAAATCTTTATATTCTATAGAGAAATATACATGTTTCAGTCTCAAATAGGACAACACTTCAGTATGTTCTTAACTGTATCTTCCTGTCTATACATCCTGCTGTAAATACCAAAACCCACAAACCAAAAAGCTCTCAACATTGAAATTTGACAATCCAGCATGACAGTCTATACTTCCTATCATTGCTGTTCAAAATTTACATCTATATGACTATACATTTTCTATACTTCTGACTTTCTTGTTTTATATCAACTTACACATGTTTCAAAAATTTTCCAGAGAAAAAGAGTGTTAGAATTGGAATTCCATGGAGTAGGTCTCCTCCCCATCCAAGAATTCATAGAGTCCCATGGCACCAATAGGAATAGACAAGGCCTGTTTTGACGATTCATCGGCTGTGACCTTTACTTCACAAAGGATGTGGTTGAAAGAAATTCATTCAAAGGACTTGATGGACTATTTGATGTCCCAAAGAAGGCACTGAAGCCTTACATTTGACACAGTAGACTTCTAATTGGCTCAATCAATGACAACTTTGGAATCTTCCATGACCTGTAGCTTCTTCACTTTTTTTATTATTGCAATTTCTAGTAGAGTCCCAGGCGATAAATTCTACCCTATTATTTGTGCCATTTCTAGGAGCATATCAAATATGCATATAATGATTATGACTCAAGAAAAAGATTATCCCGAATCCACACACAGGGGGGTGGCCCTGGCGTGCCCCGTTGAAGAAGCCCCAAGCAACTCTAAAGTCCACCTTGGCATAGACGGGAGCCTTGGGTCTTTGACTTTCAATGTTGGACATTGGGTTCAATGCTTACCGTGAGTTTTGCGACATGAGTTAACCCCCTCTCATGGATCCTAACTCCGACGATTGTGGCGGAGACTAACGCCTGCAAGTTAAACCGGTTTTGGTCTAACGAAAATCGTAGTCAAAAAAAGGGTATCAGAGTAACAGGTCTCGAATTCGAAATTTGTCCAGCATTGTGTTGACGGGCGAAATCGACCGTCCGTCAACTGAGAGAGTGGAACCGGTCCGGGGTTGTCTAAATAACCCAAGCCGTTTGGAATGGACCACCCTGACGAGTTTAACGGCTCCG
>JZKD02S1610473.1:2792977-2820341 GCA_000966675.3 Picea glauca
TTTCCATAAATGCACACATAACGCTGAAAAGTGCATTTATAACAAAAAAAATGCAAACTTTACTTGCTCAAGAAATCCAACCATTTCTTACCAAGCCAACTCAACGGTGACTTTTTCTGGTGAACGTCATCCTCTTGTGAATCATCTTGACTCACATCGATGATGGAATCTCCTCTTCCATTCTTGCCAATCTCTTTATCCAACTACTTCTTGTGTTGTGGGTGAGTAGTTGGATGCAACGTCCAACATTGGTCAATGAGATGACCCCGCTTCTGACAATGAGTGCAAATCTTTTGCATCCTCTTTTCACGTTGTCTTTGTTTGGACAATTTCCTGAAAGCGGTTAATCTTTTCCAACATTTTGAAACATGATGGTTATACAAACCACAATATGTACATGGATTCTTTCTTCCATTTTTACATATAAATTTATCATGCGTAACATAATCAAATGCAACTGAATGATAAGCATAATTATACCTTGAACATTCACCTTTATCGCCTCTTTGAGGAGGTGAATCTGAAGAGTTACAAGCTCTCCTTTGAAGATCATCAACAGTGTTCTTGTCCTCATCACTGTCAAAACTCTTTCTTTTCACACATTCACATTCATCTTGAACACAAGCCTTACATTTTGGAGGGATTGAACTTTCAACAAAAGTTCTTGAACTTTCACCTTTAAGGCCTTCTTGAGGAGGTGAACTTGAAACAAAATTTGTACTTGGAACTTTTTCCCCTGTCTCCTCGACTTTGGAATTTTCCCCATTCATTCATTCATATCCAAGACCACAATACTTAGGTCTTTCTTCAACAAAAATAGGCTCAACAATGCCTTGTGCATGCTTACCCAAACCTCTACCTTCATAGCCCATTTTTAACAATAACTTAGACCCTATTCCTCTTGTGTGCTTTTCAAAAACACCAAAACATTCATCTTGAGAGGAATTAGAAGATAAACTAACATTGCATACCTTATGTTCATGCATGTACTTGGTAAGGGTTTCCTTTGTCTCATGGAGTTGAATCTCCATCTCATGCAACCTTTCTAGAAGCTGGTCTTTCTCCTGCTTCATGTCCATCAACTGCTCTTCAAGGGAAATGTTCACATTTCTGTCTTCATACATCTTTTTCATCAAATCTCTCATAATTAGAATCTCTTCTTTATCAAAGAATTTAGATAATGAAGAAGTATAAGAACTATCAATGCTTGAAGCTTCCTCCATCCTTGGAAGATATCCAACTTCAACACAAAACTTGCACAAATACCAACAGCTAAATCTCAAGCTATTAATGGCAAACACATGAGCAAAACAAACTATGCTCTGATACCACCTAATCTGAAAATAGAAGGCTGACTTGTTATTCTATGCAAGCACCCTCTACTTCATTAAAATAAACTTTACAGAACCTTGCTTCATGTGTTAAAATATGCAAGATAAACTTATGTGTTAAGTTCATGTATCTTCTTGTAAATGCTTATGTGTGAGGATATGTTCTTTTAAATGGTTATATATGTACTTGAAATAAATACACAGCAACACAAATTGTAGAAAATAAACCATCAAACTCAAAACAAGAACAAGCTGATAAAGGAGTTCACCCCCCTCCAGGCTACATCTCCTTGAGCCTCCATCAATGGACTTGGCTCTCTGGGATTAATTTGTCAAAAGTTCTTTTAAAAGATGCTGCTCAAATCCAATAGAAAAATAGACTGTACCATTGAGATCAAAACACATAAAAACCCCAAAAATGACTAATAGAACTCTGAAAACGGATCATGGCTCATCCGGGCATGACCTCTTTTACATGTGGCCATAAGCTTCCCTGAGCTTCTCTTTGAAAAAAAAACCTGTAAAAGTCCTCAATGGCCTCTGAAACCTGTCCCAATTTGTTCAGAGCATATCAATTAGCCAAAAATGATTATTCAATCACAGAAAACAAACATAGGCTCACCAAACCATGTCCTCGATCAAAGAGGGCTTCAAACTCCCTGGAGCTTGCTGAAACTTCAATGGTGAAAAAATTGCAGAAGAAGTCTTCAAATGGCCTTGATAATAGTTCCAATGGATTCAGGACGTCCAAAAACCCCTAGCTGGGCTTTTACGGCACCTCAATCGGCCAAAAGATGAAGAAGTTAGGCCTCCTCCATTTTCCTCCTTCAAGCTTGCAGTCACTGGTTCGCCAAAACACACCCTGTGTGCTTCCAACAAGAACACGCTCCAAATCCATGTTTAAACCTAGCACACGCACGCAACCAAATAACTGTGCAAACTATAGGACGGTTAGGGTGCCTCCAGCCCCTAACTGCCTAGCACCTGGGCACGTGGACAGTTACAATATGACCTCGGGCTAGCAACAAAAAGGGCTCTATTCCCAAACGAATAGAACAAAGACAAATGGTGGATCGTTGTAACCGTTTAAACCACATTTTAAAATGCGCCCAAACTTCGTGGTCGGTCACATTACAACACATTAAATTGGGATTTTAACCATGTTATAAACCAAATCCCATGAAATATACGCGCGCACATGTATAATGGTCATATGGTGTAACACCAAAGAACCATGGGTCGCAATTTTAAAACCGTTCATAACGTGCCATTCCGTTTACTTCGGTCATATGATAATGCATAGAACCATGAGTCAGGCTTCGTATAACACCAACTCCCGCGCAACACTATGGTATGGTCACATGTGAACAGTATAAAACCGTGGGTCAGGGCTAAGCCCTGGCTCGACCCCCCACCATTTACAATATAATGCGAATTTAAATATATTAAAGTTCGCATACATTACAAGTAACATCGTGTGGCCTATTGGTATGACGGACTTTGTTAAAGCGCTTATCAAAGGGGGAGGTCACCAGTCAAATCCGGTCGGCTCCACAAAATTTTAAACAACAAACCAATAAACCATTAGCCAATAAAGGGGTGCCACGTGGCAGCCCATGACTGGGCCACGTGGCACCTTACCATTCACCCAAATGATGCCACGTGTCACAATAACATTCACCCAATTGTCAGCTAATCACAAACCACCACATCAGCAGGTGCCATTTCACCGTATGGTTGCCATGTCATCATGTACGGACTCTACCACGTCAGCCTGTACGGACTGTACGGACTGCCCAATTAGCATCCCCCTTTTTTTTACCTGTTTGACATTCCGAACAGATCGCGATATCTCTCGCTCTCGATGTCTGTTTGAGACGAAATGAGTTGTGTTGGGTTCGTGACAACGAGGGCTACACTCACGTCCGATTTGAGGCAATTCCAAGAACATTGATTTTTGAGCTAAAATTTGACCCCTGGTCCAGATTTTGACCAGATGGGATGTCCAAAGGATACTATTGAAGAAGAATGGATCAAGAAAATGATTAATTGGGATATTTTTACTCATCTTGAGTCAAAAGAATTTAATTTCTCTATCCCCAAAGAAAAAAAAAACCTATCTGTCTCAAGAATGACAGACATTTATTTATGAAAAGAATCTATGGATATATTTCCATGTGTGGAGCCAAAAATCACAAAATCCCACAGTATAGATTCTTGAAGCAGGAAAATAAAGTTCTTCCCGACATGAATGGAAGAATCTTGAAGGAAAACCAGTCGAATCAACATCCACCTTCCCACCTTTCAAAGGCATTATCCTTGAAGATGGTGTTAACGCTCTGTAAATTCCTAGAGGTTGTTAGGGGTAGAAGAAATTTATCAAAGTTAACTTTATCCAACCACTTTGAAACTGGGATCTAGCCCTGCCAGTTTCAGAGAGGGATCTCTTTGCAAGATTTAAATTTGTTTCAGATTTTAGGTGTTAGGCTAGTTAAATAAAGAAGACTGTGTTATTTTGTTTTGATATTGAGGGCTGAAATATGTTTACGCTTCCATTGGGCTATGGGGTCTGTGTTAAGGTTTGGGATTAAACACAGATCTAAAAGGTAGATTCATAGGGAAAGGTAATGCAGATGTTGGATATTTTAGAAAGATAATGACGTAGAGTAGAAATAGACAAGATGATCAATTACAACAAAAAGCATTTAATAATTTTATATTGTAATATCAGAGGAAAACATTTAGATTTTCAAAATCGTTTCATAGAGTATCAGAGATAAATTTTGCATTAAATCTCCTTTTGAAAATTATAAAGAAAGAAACATAATGATAACAGAGAAAAAACACATTCAACGAAGAAAGAAAAACTTCACCAATCGTCCACATGTAGGGATCCTGTGAAAAAAGCCCCTTTTATTTTTGGTAAATCTCTTGAAAGTTTACAGATTACAGCTTACTTGGGAGTAAAGATAAACCCTCAATACTTTGAAGTTTGAAGTAGATATATAAAATATTACAATCGATCTTGTCATTAATGATCAGGGTGCGTTAAAATCCAAGGCTAATTAACAAGATAACAAAATACAAAATTGTAGGAATTGCTAATGATCTGTCTAATGATCTGTCGGATTCTTTGTGTTGATTTTGGGGAAGGTTGTTGGCGAGTCATCAACTTGACTTTGACTGCTCTGTATGTTTACTTGGATTGTACAACTCATCACTTACTCGATCAAAGTGAACATATCCTCCCATCTCTTTTGACTGGGAATGGTGACTTTTAGCAACCTTCGGTAGACTTCATCCATCTCTGTATATTTGGCGAACGTTAGATTGGTGATGAAAATATACTTAATTTCATGCTAGATACTAAGGTCTAACCACAAGGTCTCTAAAAAAAATTGGTTTGTTATGCTACCATGTATTCCTGAAAACTTAGAGCTATCCTTTGACACCATGGTGATCCTTTGCTTGTAATCAGAAAGAGTCATTAACTTATCATTTAGAACCAGTAAACTGGCAAGACCTTTCTTTTGCAAAGATTCAATCTTACTGAAGAATATTTGAACTCCATTATCCATGTTCTGGGCTCTCTCCTCTAGTTGTAGCATTAGTCCTTTCTTGGTTAGAACTTTCTTAACTTTGAGGATAGTCTCAGTCCTATCCTCAATTTCCAGGCTTTCCAGCTCCTCCTTAGTTTTCGAATTTAGAAACCTGATGATTTCATTTGCCTCTGTGGGAATTTCTCCCAGCTCTCCCTTTGTCCTGTCAATGGCATGCCTGCTCCTCAGCACCAATTCATGTTTCTCAAATGTGATTTGCACAAGTGGCCAAATTTCAGTCATGGATTTTGAGATATCCATCCAAATGTTCTCGCTAGTGTTTTGCCCAAAACTGTTTTCTTTTGCAGCTGTTGTAGTTCCTGCTTAAGTTTTTCTGATGTGCGCCTTTCAGTGTTGTAGCTGGCCTGGAAAGAGGATTTAATTTTATGGAAATTCTCTATCTCTTGTTTTAGTCTTTTGATTTCTTCTCCTTGTATGATCATCTCCTCCATTGACTTTTCTAGAGTTTCAGATGTTTCTAGAACTGTCACTGGTGTGGCTGATGGAAGTTTTGTTGTGTTAGTTGCTAATGTTGTCACTGTGCCAACTCCTGTGAGGGGAATTGCGCTTATTGGAATGACCTCCATGGGCATGGTCTATTCCTTTTCCTTTACTAATTTTTCCAACTCTGCTTCCATCTCCTTGATCTGTGCGTTCTGTTCCATGATTAACTATAACAATTCTTCTTTTTGGCCTTCTATCTCGGCCATCTCTTTGGCCTGTGAGTCTTCTGTAGCTGACAATTTTAATTGCTTTCTGAAGGATGATATGTCAACATTCTTTTTGTTTAGCATTTCTTCAACTGCTTTCACATTGGAGGGGTCGTACCCAATTTTAAGTACCAACTCTTTTAAATATTTGATCCTGTTATCCTTTGCAAAGGATGACACTTTCTCCAGCTTTAGTTGAGTCTGAACATTGTTTAGAGAAACCTGCAACTTTGCAGCATTTGTGGAAGTGTTTGCCAATGTTGAGAAAATCATTTATCCATTTTGTCTGTGCAAGTCCATATGGTCAGCTGGATGTACCTCTGTAGCATCAAACTCGAAAGTTGACCTTTTGTAATCTAAAATTTCCTTTGGTTGAGGCACCTGCGCCTAGAAGAAGGCCATATGCATTCTCCCCTTTTTTGTATCAAAGGCAAAGAGTAGTCTATGTTGTGTTGTTGATGTTTGTTTCCATAATTGAGCATAGGTGTTGTTGGTAAGCATCTCATTCTTTTTCTTAATCAGATTGTATTTCTCAAAAATACTTTGTGCTGCAGATCCTTGTGATGATTGGGTCATCACAGTGGTATTGGTATGATTCTTTGATGAATAAGTAGACATCATTTGTTGACTACTTGAGAACAATGGTGAATGTTCTCCCTCTACTACTGTGGTAGACTGGGTCTCTTCTTCTCTAGATCTGTCAGGGGTATGAATGGTCTTGGGATTTTTCCTGTAAACACGGAAATCCTCCGCCAAGACTTCAGTAACTGATGGGGAGATTTCCTTTCTGGGCCTCTTCTCTACTGGTACCTATGGAGTAGTGGTTTGTGAAACACTGGCTGAAGGAGGCTGCTGTTCAGATTCTTCCAAGGTGTTCACTTCCGATTCTGTCTAGTTCATGAATTTCTCAATCTCTGGTTTGGAACGTGAGAATATGGAGAGATTTTATTCTTTAGATTGGTTTCTGTGATGATGCTGCAAGGATCATAGTGACACAAAAAACTGATGTTGAACTTCATCTCCTTCAAAATTTTATTGGCCATTGCCCCTATGGCTCGACGGTTATAGATGAAAGGTCCTATCTGTCCCTTGATCCTCAACTGTTGTTTCTTCTTGAAGACTACAAAATGAATATTGTCGAAGTTAATCATTTGTCTAATATGTTCTAAGGAAAATATCCACATGGGAAAATATCTAGGCAATTTGTAGGGGGGCATCTCACATCCATAAACTCTAATTTCTATGTGGCTTTTGTATAGGTACAGTCTCTGGTCTTGGCAGTGTTTGAGAGATGTAGAATCCGCTAGATTTCTTCGTTTATCCTTGGTTCTTGTCTGTCACTGAGCATGCTAACCACTGGATGGTAGAATTGATCTATGAACTGATTGAAGGTGAATTATGGTGAGTTTCTTCTCAACAGTGATGTCCAGGATGTGACCGACTGTGGTTTTCCATTTTGATCTAGATTTTGCATGGAAAATAGGAACTTGTCCGTTTGGAAAACAAGGATGTAACTACATCCTCATACTTCAATGTAGTTGAGTGGTACTACCAATTTCTACAACCATGTTTTTCTGCCTCATCTCTTCAGATAATAAGGATGAAACTACATCCTCATACTTCAATGTAGATTGAGTGGTACTACCAATTGCTACAACCAGATTATCCCAAGAGTCTGGCAAAGAACATAACAAAGTAATACACTTATCTTCTTCTGCAATCATAATATTAACAAAGACAAGTTGAATTACCAGAGTATTAAAGGTATTTGTATGTTCTGTCAAATAATCTCCATCTTCCATCCTAAGATGATACAACTTCTTTCGAAGAAACAACTTGTTTACCAGGGGATTTTATTGATACAAATTCCCTAACTTATCCCATAGTTCCTTGGCTGTAGATTCTCCCAAGACATTCAACAACACCGAATCTTCCAGGCAGAGTTGAATAGTAATCCTTTCTCTTCTGTCCAACTTCTCCCAATCTTCCTTCGACATACCAGTAGGTGGTGTACTAGTAGGTTGTGTACCAGTCGACTGTGTGCCATTAGGCTATGTACCAGTAGGTTGTGTACCAGGATCCACAATGATCCATTGTTCTTTGTCTACAAGAAGTTCCTCCATCTTGATCTTCCATAGCTCAAAGTTTTTACCATTGAAATTCTCTATCTTGATTCTAGAAGAGCTCGACATTCCTCTTTCTACACTCAAATCACCATTGCAAAAGCTCCCACTAAACCTAGGTTTATCACAGACCCAAGATAAACTTGACCAAGCCAAACCCTCAACAACAAAGGCATCCCTCTGAAGCCAACTACGAGCTCTGATACCACATGTAAGTTTTAAATCTGTGAAGTAAAGCAATGCATATAAATTCTCAAGCAAAAAAAAAATTAATCAATGGCTCATACACATAGTACATAGAGATTTATACCAGAAACCCTTAACCAGAAGAAAACCTTTCAATGCTTCATTGTATTAATTTCACCATTCACCATACAATATATATATATACAATGTTTTCAGGTATTCCGTAGATACCAAAACCCTAATCCCTTAATTCGGGATTAATTTAGAAAACTGCTAAAAATAGCAAAATCCGCTAAAATAGCAAAAAAGCCCCAAAAACAATCAGATGCAGTTGTCAAATTTGACGCACCCACACACACACACATGCAAAGAATATAACACATATCCAACACTTATGACTTGTTATCATATCACAAGCCTATTATAAGCTTGTTGTACAATCCAACATCTTCATATTAATAAACAAACAAGGCATCTTATCAAAAATCCCAATGAAAATGAAATACAATGATGCATCATATAATTACATACACCATGATTTAAATAGTTAAGAGTCAAAACTATCATAACAAAAACATAAATGGATGAGGCTCAAGTTTAGTAATGCTCAATTGGTCCTTGTCTCTTTGCACCTATGTACCAAGAGAAACTATCAACATCATCTATGGTAATGTGAAAATGACCAGCTGTGAAAACCTTGGTGGAGACAACAACACCCCACTTTTACCAATCTAGAAATCCCCCTTTGATGGCTTATTCTTAAATCAGATTTGTTCCAACTGAAATATCCTTAACAGAAATTGGCCACAATCAACATGCATTGAAATTTGGAACTATAGAAAATACAAATGTTTGCTCCTTTTAGCATGATAAATTTAAAAATGGAAGAGTGGTATGACAACTTATAGTTATTTTACATCCCATAATTGGTTGTCACCATGAACAATTATAACAACAATAAATAGACAAACGTCCTTCTTGACAACCCTCATACTCAGTAAGGACTACAACCAATAGCTATCCTTTTGGAAGTTGGATTAAAAAAGAAATTAGAGTAGCAATGTTTTGTTGATATACATTGCTAGAAGAACATTCTTTCACTTTTCATAATGTCCAACAATCCATTCTGCATACGCTATGATCTTCTTAATCAAGTACCTACTCTTACAATAATTGATATATTCTACCTAGGTTTGGATGGGTTTGTGTTAGTCTTACAACACATATTGTGGATTCAATACACAGTTAGAGTTGATGGTTACCCCATCCCACCCAGTCAATAGAGAGATCCTTTTTTGAATTACTGTAGTAACTATCCAAAATCTAGTGATAAACGATTATAAACTAAGATAATACACAGTACTAAAAAAATTATAGCTATTGGGTATTGGTATTGAAATGAGAAGAAAATAGAGTTTTTTCATGCCCAACTCGTTTCCGATGGTATCTCGTCTCATAGAAAGAGGATTGAAACATATTCCTTGGTTTAACAATCATAAATTCAAAAAATAAATAAGAGCCATTTGTGTTCTCTATTCTTGATACCTGAAAGAGGGATTCCCTTTTGTAGATATGCATATCTAGTTGGCCTTTTAATTTTCCTATGATTTGGAAATTGAAATTGAAAAATATAATTTGATATAACAGGGTGTGTGTTTTATATAACAGAGTTTGTGCTTATGGTAATAAATTGAGCTCTTTCAAATATTATCATTTCTAAGCTTAAAATGCAAATATTCTGAATGGTGTTACAATTTTCCTAATATGTTTACACATTGTTTGTATACATTGATACAAAATGGTAAAGAAATGAAAGACTGTCATGGACCTCCTGGTGCAAGACCCAAAAGACAAGATCATATTTTCTAATGAAGATTTGGTCTGGTCTGAAGTATATGGAAACAAATTGAGCATTGATTGAGTTGCAAGAATCCATTTACTTAGAGTTCCTTACCTTATTAGAGGAGAAGAAAAGAATCCAATAGCTATGTGCACTTTCATTCACCGACAAAACAAACCCCCAAGCTCCTGGGCTAGTGATGCCTTGATATATGAGTTGTAAGTATTTTAAAAGGTCCTTGATTAACTGTTGGTAACAATAGCACTTTATTATTTCTGATATGTATTAACATTTCACAATTTCTTATGCAGTTATGCTTTCTCATACAACCCATAGGACAATAGAGGAAAAGATACAACACAATCATTTGTGCAAAAGAGGGGTTGTCAATGCCATTTATAGTAAAGGTTATGGTTCAAAGCCCTAATATAGAAATTTTGACATATAACATGTATGATCATGAATATGAGAATGGATGGAACTATCATGGAAAACATGACACTTCAGGTGAGTCTAGGTCCAAGCATAATCCAAGGCTTTCAAGGGACATAGTTTTATACGTGGAAAGTTGGTTTTTTTTTGGAAGTTCCTATTAACACAGTGTGTAAAATGCACATAAATAAATATGTTGACATGGATGTGGTAGATCGAGATAGGGACTTTTTCTTGTGCATGAAAGATGTTGCGAATATCTACAATTGTTTGATGAAGAGGAACTACCAGTTGAACAAAAAGGATGAAAAGAGTGTGAACCTTTGGTATGAAGAACACAAGGATGATTTTGTATTTTACTAGAAGCCCAATGATGGAGATGTCCCTTTCATAGCTGGAATCCAAACAAAATGGATGTTGGATACCATCGTTAGGCTATCGCATAATATCATAATAGCCATGGATTCAACATTCAATACAAATAAATATGGGGTGAGTTTGTTGTCAATGATTGATTTAATATAATCATTTGAGTTGGCTAGTGCAATATTATTTGTGACCTAAATTGGACTACATATGTTTTTTTAATATGACAGTATCAATTGTACACACTCATTACTTTCGATGAACAACAAAGTGGGGTGCTAGTAGCATGGGTGGTGGCATCACGAAACACATCAGAAGATTTTGCATTATGGTTGGAGCACCTCATGCATAGGTGTTACCAAATATTTCCCCATTTGAAAGTGAATGCCTTCATGGTTGATGATGCATTGGTTGAAATCGTCACTTTGAGGTAACTTCAAATTTGTTATTTTACATTGTAACTTATATTTACATGAAAATTGTCTCACCTTGAATGTGGCAGGAGGATCACAAGGAACAAAGTGATATTGTGTGTTTGGCATGTTAGGAGGGCATGGCTAAAAAATGTGAATCGTTTGGATAGTAGTCCAAAAAATGAAAAAGAGATGTTCAATGAGCTAGGTTGTATCATGAAGAATTGTTCCAAATATGAGGTGGGCAATGCAATCAATCATTTTTTCATCAATTTCACAAATGAAGAGAAATTTCTATACTATTTTCAAAAGAATTGGGTTACTGGTGATAAGATTAGTAAGTTCACATACTTGTTCTTGTGTTTCCATTTTTGTTTTTCATAAACATGAGATATCTCCGCTAACTTGGTTTTTTATATTTAGGGATGTGGGTCAAAGGGTGTCCATATTTTCCCCATGCAAATCAAGATACAAACAACGTTGTTGATTCATACCATAGTTACTTGAAGACAAACTTTCTATCCAATCGAAGAAAAAAATGTGCACATAGGATGGATTGGTTGTTCTATATCCTCTTGAAAAATGTTGAAATTGTTGCCGGTTCAAGGAAATTTTGAAAAAAGAAGGGTATTTGAACAACTACAAGAAAGAGAAGCATCTTGAATCATCAATAGAAAAGGATAGAACAATTTCAGATAGTGAGTGCAAACCTCATGAGAGTATATCTCAAGCTTATTGGGTTAGAAGTCAAACTAAGCCCAATAAGCAATATATTGTCACTTGGTATCGTACCAATTTTATAGCTTGTGATTTCCCATGGTCTATTAGCGACAACATTTGTAATCATGCCATAAAGGTGGATTGGTTGTATTCTTCTTTAGGGGATTCAAACCCTTTATTGGACCAAGATGCAACACTCAATTCATAAAATGTTCCTCTTGATATAAGTATAGAGGCCCCAAGCCTTGATCTAGATGCTAACACAACTATTATGGCTAGAGACAATGTTGATCAAGATGTCAAGGGACTTCAGTTGGCTATAGAGGAGTTGTTTTGCTACTTAGAGTTGCTTCAAAACAATCCTCCTGCCACTTTGAGAAAGACCCAACAATTGATTGGTTTGGTAAAAAGAATGTTGGATGATGCCAACAATATTGACATCATGGATTATGATTTCACTATTGGGTTGGGTGATTTGGAGACATCTTTGAAGAGGAAGAAGAGCTTCCTTATCCCTAAAAAGAAAAAACAAAAGAAGCAACAGAAGTGGCAGATTGGAAACTGATTCTGCATTTGAAAATGAACCATTTCATTTTCCACACCTCAACAAGCGGGGTCGTCCTTGTGCCAACAATGCATCATCTATTGTCCCAGGTGAGTTTTGTAGAGTGGTGAGATCAATATGTTAATATTAGTATATATAGACATCACCATTTTTTTAATGGAGCAATAGGTGGATGTTTGCAGGGGTGCAACAATCCACTATTGTGGCTTCAATCCAAGGACATAGAAGGATGTAGTGTCATTCTAGTTTTCCTACCATTACAGGTACATTTGATGGGGATCCCAATTGATGTAATCTATGTTTCAAGTCTGTATTATTTTATATGCCAATAAGGATTCTAATGAAGATTGCATTGTTATATTATAGATATAGGAGCTTCTTTAGGAAATCCATCTGATTCAAATAATCAGACAAATATTGACCATTCTGAGAATTCATGATTGAGCCCACTTTCCATCTTTCTTCTATCGAGGTTTGCATGATTTATTAAGCTTAATAATTCTTTTCCTTTACATTTTCTTAGCAATTGTTTATGGTTTAAAGTAAATATTATCTTAAACAAGGTTTTGTGATAGATATATTGTTTCACCATGATAACTAGCCAGTTCTTTTCCTGTAGGTGGAAGAATCAAGTTGTTAACTCGAAGTAATAAGATTCAGAGACTTATCTCGTTTGGCTGGGGTTTGGAAGGATATTGCAAGTTAGTGACATGTTGATTTACCAAATATTTAGTTTATTCTAGAATACAAGCAGATTAAGCAACTCTTCCCTTTACATATTATTGTTCCTTCCACTGCTACTGCATTGAAGGCAGTGTGTTGTAATTTTCCTTTTCTTTGAATATGACTTTGGTGATGAGAAAAATGAATTCATTTTGCTATATAATGAAATAAACAATTACAATAACTATATATAACTATGTTGGTTATGCATAGAATTTATATGATCTTTGTATGAGTTTCAACGGTATGCTTGTTCATAATGTTTTAAATACTTGTGGGGTTGTGGGAGGGGGCATGTTGCTCAATTGACCAGTTCTTTTCATAAATATTTTCCTATAAAAATAGGAAGAGACTAATATTGAAGTATGGTTTCCTACAATGGTGAAAATGTATTGTAAATCACTGGTCATTTTACCAACTTTTTGTACTCTAGCTCGGAATACACATAAATCTTAGTCAACCTTTGCATAATAACAATGGAATGGGATTTTAATGTAATTTGATTGTTGTACTATTTGATATTTATTTTTCTCATAATGATATTTAAGCCTCAACCTGTTGCACATGATGAATGTATTGGAACAACAAGCATCTGATATTTATTTTTCTCATAATGACATTTAAGCCTTAACCTGTTGATCTTGCCATATTTTTCTCACAAAATTGTCATATTTAAGGTTGAGATTCGAGATGCTAACTCTTGGTGAATTTTGAGCCTGTCCACGTTTTGATACCCTTATGAATGTTTTCATCATAAGAAACAAACTTGAAATAACTATTGGCTCATTTTTCATTAACTTCTATGCTGCTGAAATATTTTTCCTTTTCTTGCAAAGCCTGAGAAATAACTCTCAAAATCATCTTTTGGGTTTGGTTTTAGTTATTCATTAGCTTAGCTAGACACTTATTTAGGCTGCACTCTCTCTTTCACTTTCTTTATATTACTTTCATCATTATCTAGGAGTTGCTTTCACACTCCCACATTGTATTCACACTGGATGTATCTTTTAGTCTCATTGACTTACTTTTGTGGTCATATGTTGGACATTAATAAAATTATATTATCTCATATTGTTGCAGTCTTTTCATGCATTGAGACTTACAATAAAGAATCAAATCACTCCAACAACACAAATCTATGAGATTGAAAACAACCTCGTAATTTTCATAAAGATTGAACATTGGCATAACCTCAAAATTGTTAAAAAAATGGTAAGTTGAATGCATTTCATAGCAAATGTTATTAGTGAGAGTAAAATGGATCTCTATAAAAATAACTCCTTTTCTTATTGCAATGTGTTAACCCTTTTCAAATTATTTTTTCTCTGAAGGCTCCTTAAACATTTTTATTTTCAAGATTCATCTATCCTGCTTATGGTCTCAAACTTGTATGGCTAACTGTGAAGGTTTAATTTTTAACATCAAATACGAGGTTCAAATAATAAATGTTGGATTTAATTCTACTTACATTTGTTGATCTGGATTCTGGAATAAGGTCAGGTTTAAGGGATAGTTAAGATTCTTGATAGGAATAAGGCTATATAAGTTAGCATATTTGTCTCATGTCTTTCGCATAAGGTGTTGGTAGCAATGCGAATAGAACAATGAAGAGGCATCAAAGAGTCAAGAACTTGAATAATTTTAATTACAAAAGAAAATATCTACATACTTGGTATAATAACTTGGAGTTGCAAATGATACCTCATAGTCCATGTGGAAGATTTTCCAAGATTCATTATACAATGGCTCTAAGGTTCTCATTTACATATGTGGATTATGTAGCAATTGCAATAAGGCTTGTATGGTTCATTTTCACTTTTCCTTTCCAATGGTGATATAGAGGTTGCATAAAATAATTTTATTACTTTTCCTTTCCAATGGTTCATTTTCACTTTTCATTTCCATTGGTGATATAGAGGTTACAGAAAACAATTTTATCACAACAAAAAGATCATGTTGGACTTTCCATGGCACATACTGGGCCTGATTAGTACTAATAACACTTTGTTATTGTCACTGTAATTGGTAATCCATAATGCATGTAGATGTCAAAGTAGTATGTTGCATAAACGCTATCCAATACTCTGGCATCTATTTAAAATACAAGTAACCTTGAAGCTCAGAACCCCGCAACATTCATTGTAGTTAGTGCCTGCTTAATTGGGGAACAAATGAATCAGTTAAATTGCATATAACGAAATCTGACATCATGTTGCATGGGTGGCACAGGTTCAAAACTAGGTGTACACTTGCATATACAAAAAACTTTCTAAGTTACAAGGTGTAGCAATACAACAATTTTCCTTTGTAAAATATGAATTTGTTGGGAATGTGAACACCGCTGGTAGAGGTGCAGCTGAAGAGGAGAAATAATAACCCATACAACTTGGAGAGAGACAACTTTCACATATAATTTATAAGTTGTCTGTAAAGAGATCCCATTTTATATAAGTGTTAACATTAACCATGTGAAGAGAATGATTATAGAGGTTAACAATTGATGGAGGGGTCTAGAGAATTTATCGTGGGTTCCAAAAGACTAGGAAAGTCATGTGGTGAAAATGATTATAGAGTTTAGAGTTTGATGCGGGTGTCTAGAGAATTTATCGTGGTTCAAGAAGACTAGAAAAATGTAATAGGTTACAACTAGAATGAAATTTGATCTACTCATTCTACCTTCTTAAGGAAGTGCACACCCTTTTTTCTTGGGCACATTGCACTTCAATGAAAATGTGATTGTTGAGGATTTCTGATATGAAGGTTTCTCATTTTATGGTCTCGATCTTGTATGGCTCATTTTCGATTTTCCTTTCCAAAGTTTCTTCTAGCTTTTATGATTCATTTTTTGGGAGGGAAATACTACTTATGGAAACTTATGGTGGTCCCTTTGGATAAGCTACTGCATAATGAGAGGTGTATCTATGCTATCAAAATCATCAAGGCCTTACACCTGGCCTCATCCACATCCACTCAGGGGGTATTGAATCGAGGTTTCCATGTTAATATAAGTTCAATCATCTTGTTGCTTTCCACTATATTGCACTTTTGTGGGCTAGAATGATTCATTTTTACTTATCCTTCTCAATATTTCATCTATCAACAATTCATCTTCCACAATGTAGCTTCAGGGGTGATCTTTTTTCGCACAGGTGTTGTGGGATTTTGGTTCTCGCAGTATGTTTTTGGTTTCTTTTAGTGATGTTGCATACCTGCCATTTTGTAGAGGGGTACAATTATGCATATCCATTGCATAATTGTCTCTTTTCTCAATTAAAGTTAGAATATTTATGGGTTTTTGTTGGCCTTTGCACCCTTACAGTATGACAACATCCCTTGTTAGACAACAACAATCTCCATTAATTTGGCATGCAAACATGGAACCTTCCTCCATTTCAAAGTATACCAGTTCACTTGATATATATTTTACTTAGTCTTAATTAGAAAGGCGTTTACTATAACGAGTTTATGAATAGATAGCTTTGTACATTGTTTTAACATTGCACTGTTGTAAAAGAAGCTCCTTTTCCTCCCAATCAAACTGTTTATTCCACTTTGTAAATGATTTACAACTTGATTCTTTCTTTAAGCATTCAATATAAGCCATGCACAATTTTCCATATGGTAGCTTTGCACATTGTACACCTAGAGACTCTAAATGTGATCTATCATGGATGCATTATTCATGTCCATATTCATGTTCAAACATAATATACAACCCCACATTGACAAGGCCAGGCCTTAGGGATTTTTCAACAGTGCCTCTAAAGAAAATCCAAGAAATTGTGGGTTGGGAGGGGTCCTATATAGAGTCTAGGGAGTCAGAGAAAGATGTTATGACTACTAGACAGATATTTTTTTGAAGTTTTGTATTTTATGGAAGGAATATATCAATGTTATTTTATTTGATCCCATATATGTGGCCATAAATGGATTTGACATACACATCAGTTTCTCTTTTGAAATACACTGCTACAATTGAAATTTTGTAAACGGATACACTATGTAAACCTCCCAAATCAAGGTGAAAATACAGATACTTGATGAACAAACATGGAATTATATATGAATACTCCTTTCAACTAGAAATTGATAAGAAAATGATCTCATGATTGGAATGGGAAACCAAAAATTAGAATGGGCAATTCCACAATCAAATTCAGGACAAACCAATAAAGAGTTCCACATTAATATTAAACAAAAAATTGAAGGACTCTTAAAAGTGCCTTTATACAGAGTGCCAAATAAATAATAATAGAATCACATCAACTCAAGGACTTGCAACGTAAAGAAGCATCTATATTAGCAAACTTTTTGTTACAATAATGCCTCATTAACCACCTTTGCCTCAATATTGTTATACATGTGGGATTATTCACAACAAACACATAGAACCTTGCACAAAGAAAAATCAACATGGATCACACCTTACTTCACTATTTAATCGAAGGACATGTCATGGAACTAATTAAAAAATATTGATCTCTTGCACAAAACTTCAAAAGCCTATGCTTTTAAACTAGAATTGCAACCTTAATTTGCTACTTTTCAAGTAGATTTGCAAGACTTATAACCATTTAGGTATCTTCTCAACAATAAGTATTGATAAATTTCTCCATTCTCCACTAGTGAACCAACCATCCCATGAAATACACAACAACTATCATAACAAGAAAAAATCTACACATTGGGGATCTATATCGATGTCCATGAATGACTTTTGTTGGAGTAAATGTCGATACCAAGTCATTTTTGACACCCCCACCTACAGTTGAAACTGCTGCAGATACTATATCATTGGACACCTCTTTATATCCGCATGGTAATTTATTGTAAAAGAGTGGAACTGAGCAACAACAATTCTTGCTTCTCTATGAAGAAGTTTTAGATTGTCTTTTCGAACTTGATAAATTCCTTTCATTTGGTTGCATATCAGTTTCGAGTTGGTGAAGAAAAAAATATCATTGGTGTTAGCACTGAGAGTCACACTTAGATTGTTGTAAGTGCAAGACCAGTACCCATAAGAATGTAAATGGATTAAATGGTTTGAGTAGGTGGATCAACAAGACTAGGAAATAAATGGAGAGGGCAACAAAATGTCTGCAAAGGCATTCCATTGAGCATGGAGTCATAACATCCTACAGATAAAAGGAAATCAAAATATATATTAGACAAAGAGATATATAATGATGAGTAGAAGCATGGTGAATATGAAAAAAGGAAGAACATCCATTATACAGAGATCCTTTTTGCAATAGATAAATATTTTATTAAACAATGAGCAATGATTTAATGGGTAAGCTACAACAGATCCTATGTTGTTCATGAATCCATCAATCAATGGAAGATATGATCCTAAAAACTGGCAATATGTTCAAGCAATAAGATAACAAAGAAGACAATATGATAACATCTCTCATGAATCTTTAATGGCAGAAAATGTCATTACAAACAGGCCTTCAAGCTTACAAATGAGTAACTAAAATTGCTCGTCCAACTCTCTCCTCTCTTGGCTCATGAATCCAACCCTTTTCTCATCAAAAACCCTTTTATTTATAGTGAATAATCTCTATCTACCATAAGGAGTTCAAAACCAAGGAGTTACATAGGATCCTCCTCCATTTTGGAGTCTTGTTACAAAAGATTCCAACAAAATCCTAACAAATTCCTATTTTTGGGGGATTTTGTCTATGCTGATAAATTCCTTCTGAATCAGGTTATCTTGATTGATCTGGATATGGAACACATGTGTCTCATGTCCAACAAACTCCTAGGAGACCATTCGAACCTTCCTTGATAGGTGGAAACCTCCCAACAAGGAAAATATACAAACCGTAATCGCTTTAAGAAATTTCATAGCACCACTGTAAAATAGTTATGCACATTCTGTAGCGCCCTTTGTGTGTCTAGCTAGGTGATTCTGTAGCCCCCTTTGTGTGTCTGGCTAGGTGATTTCGTATCTCCTTTTTTGTGTCTAATATCTCTCTAACCATAACATTTTTTGTGAAACTGAGAGAGGTTTTTGTTATTTTGTATGTGATGAACAAAAACCTCCTCTAGGTTTCAAAAATGCCTTCTCATTTGATCATAATACAAGTTTTAATTTAGTCACTCAAAAAATGCACTCAAAAAATGCAGAAGCATAGCATGCTCTTAGAAGAAACACAATGTGGTCTTTGAGAGGGTGTTTGGAGGCCTTCCCAGAGGAGTTTTGGGATGCAAGAGATATGGTTGGAAATATTATGATGTTTTATACACAATTAAATCATCAAGTACTACAAACGCCTTCTCAAAACCCCTAAAAAAATGACTTGAATTCAATTTGTCCAAAAGTACAAGAACCCTCCTATAGAAATTGTATTTTGGGAAATTATCTCAAATTCTATTAAAATATTATGTGTTAACATATTCTGGTCCACAGGGGATGGCATGATCCCTGTGAGCTACCAAGAACATGCAGTTCCAGTTTCCTTATCCATTGGGATATGGAGTCAACTGTGCAACCAATCTCTGAACACTGTAAAAAACTGCCACTTATTCAAGAAATCTAATTGATATATCTATTGCAAACTGAAGGAAAGTAACTGTTGGGAAAGAGAGATTATTTCCTATGCTACCCTACCTCTAACTAGATATGCAACTTGGTTAGGTAAAGGCATACTTCCATAACATCCACTCAAGTAGTTTCAAAACTGAAATGATCTTTGTCCATACCACTGATCAAAAGGTAATGTCTAAAATATAACAACAGTAATAAAAATCTATTCAGGAAACAAAACTCACTTGGAAGTGTTGGTGAATAAATGTAATCTAAAATGTTATGATAAGCTGAAAAATAAGACCCCAACAAGGATGCAAATGGATCCTTGAAACAAAGATAAAAAATATGTTGATTGACAGAAAACAATTGTTCATCCATGACTACATCTTTGCTTGAAAACTGATAACCCTCTAGTCTTCTTGTGATCAAATTTTGATCATTGGTAGAAAAACAATTCTCTTCAGAATGATGATCACAAGATGCTTATAAAACATGGTTTAAGGCATATTGATCATTATTAGCTAGAAACATGTAATTACCTATGAAACCATTAATTACCTCATGATCAAAATGGTTTGAAAATTGATCACCAACTTGCCATGCATACTTGTCTATAGAAACATCTGCCAACACTGAAGAATTATGATCCAAATCGGAAATATACTTACATCCTTGTTGTTGTTCCAAATATGCTTCATAGTCGTTTCCTTCATGCTAAAAAACTGAAACATACTGATAGTTCCCTTGCTCATGTGCATGGATATTTTCAAAGTAAGTTGGATCTCAAATTCTCTTGGAAGCACATATGTTCTCCTCACTTTCTTGGGCATCTTCAAATAATCATGCTAAGGATGAAGACTTACTTTCTAACTAGAGAAGGACAAGCTCTGAATGCTAATCCATAACGTAGTATACCGTGGCAACAGTCTCTATAGGTCGGATCTCCAAAGGCATGTCATGATAAATTCTATAGAACCTTCTATTGAAGACATACAATACTTCACCTTCCTCTCTCCTCAAGGCATAAAAATCAACGAGGTACAAATCAAGATACTTGTTCTCACCCAAATGATTTAGAAAAGTATTGGACAATTCGATCCAAGAACCAATGGAATCGACTCTCAAACTCTTAAACCATACTACAACATCTCTAAACAAAGATTTGGAGAACAACCTTGTAGTAACATCATCATGAACTATCTCAAAATGATAAACAAAATTTTCAAAGGCCCCCAAATTCCTCTCGGCTCTGACATGATCCTCTCGAGAAAAATGAGGAAGGCACTCAAGGCAATCAAGAGGATAAGGATGAAGGATATATGGCAACTTTAAAGGCTTGAACATATTTATCCAGATTTTAGTTTGAAAAGTAATGGGATGAACATGAGGATTAATAAGCTGATGGCAAGGCTCAATAATAACTGAAGATAATGAGATTTGAGAAGGAATTGAATCACTTTTATCATTCTCATGGTCATGAGGTTGAGTATGTTTGGGAGGGGTAGAGATATAAACCTCATTCTTCTCAATAGGATGAAATGAAGTTTCAGGACCAACCTCAACAACACAAGCAGGCTGCAAATTTTCTTCTAGCAAGGATGGATACATAAAATAAGGTTGATGCTCATCTGAATAAACAAAGCACTAGATGATCCTCTTTATATATGAAGGGAAAAGAAAAAATGAGCTGATAAAGAACAACAAAAGCTCATGAAGAAATCTCAAAGCCGATACTTGGTCATCCCATTTCCTATGGTCATATTTCTGTCAACAAGATCCTCCCTAGTGGATTTGATTGTGGAGTCACCAGGTAGATGATTACAGTCAATTTTTTGTATCCCTCTCTTGTCTACCATCAAGAGTTGGATCTATGTCATTCTCCTAGGGAAGCTAGCTTCACACTTCGTTTCCCAAAAATGACGCCAAAAAAGTTAGCATCGAGAGTCACACTTAGACTGTTGTAAGTGCAAGCCTAGTACCCATCAGAATATAAATGGATTAAATGGTTTGAGTAGGTGGATCAACAAGACTAGGAAATTAATGGACATGGCAACAAAATGTCTGCAGAGGCATTCCATTGGGAATGGAGTCATAACATCCTACAGATCAAAGGTAATCAAACTGTATATCAGACAAAGAGATATATAATGATGAGTAGAAGCATGGTGAATATGAAAAAAGGAATAACATCCATTATACAGAGATCCTTTCTGAAATAGATAAATATTTTATTAAACAATGAACAATGATTTAATGGGCAAGATACAACATATCCTTTGTTGTTCATGAATCCATCAATCAATGCCAACTATGATCCTCAAAACCTTCAATATGTTCAAGCAAGAAGATAGCAAAGAATTGGGAAAACAAGGAAGACAATCTGATAACATCTCTCATAAATATTTAATGGCAAAAAATGTCATTACAAATAGGTCCTCAGGCTTACAAATGAGCAACTAAAATTTCTCCTCCAACTCTCTCCTCTCTCGACCCATGAATCCAACCCTTTTCTCATTAAAAACTCTTTTATTTATAGTGAATAATCTCTATCTACCCTAAGGAGGTCGAAACCAAGGAGTTACATAGGATCCTCCTCCATTTTGGAGTCTTGTTACAAAATATTCCAACAAAAGCCTAACAAATTCCTATTTTTTGGGGATTTTGTCTATGATGATAAATGTCTTTTGAATCAGGTCATCCTGATTGATCTAGATATGGAACACATGTCTCTCATGTCCAAAAAACTCCTAGGAGACCATTCGAACCTTCCTTGGCATGTGGAAACCTCCCAACAAGGTGAATATCCAAACAGTAACTGCTATAGGAAATTCCATAGCACCGCTGTAAAATAGTTCTGCATATTCCGTAGCGCCCTTTCTGTGTCTGGCTAGGTGATTTTGTAGCGCCCTTTGTGTGTCTGGATAGATTATTCTGTAGAGCCTTTTATGTGTCTAATATATCTCTAACCATAACACAATTTACAAAACTAAGATATTTTTTTGTTATTTGGTATGTGATGAACAAAAACCTCCTCCAATTTTCAAAAATACCTTCTCATTTGTTCATAATACAAGTTTTAAGTTATTCACTCAAAAATTGCAGAAGTGTAGTGTGCTCTCAGCAGAAACACAATGTGGTCTTTGAGAGGGTGTTTGGAGGCCTTCCCAGAGGAGTTTTGGGATGCAAGCGATATGGTTGGAAATATTATGATGTCTGCTACACAATGGAATCATCAAGTACTACAAACGCCTTCTCAAAACCCCTGAAAACCTGACTTGAAGTCAAGCTATCCAAAAGTACAAGAACCCTCCTATAGCAATTGTATTTTGGGAAATTATCTCAAATTATATTACAATCTTATGTGTTAACAATTGGAACCATGTTTTTTCATTGTTTTTAGCCCTTCAACAAATGCAATATAGTATGCTTCATTATTGGTAGTCCTCCCATAAACTTCTCTTTGACTTTGCAGGACATAATTTAGTGCTTTATTGTGAAGGACATATGTAATCACCGCTTGACTAGGGTTTGGATAACAATACACTTCAATGGACAATGCCCACTTTTGCACCTTTCTTTATAATTCAAAGGAGCTGAAGAAAATACATACAACAAATTTTGATCAAAAAATAGGCATTTAGAAATAAAGGCATAAGCTTCAATTTAAATGCATTTAGAAGCAAGAATTTACATATAATTTGAGCAATGTCATAATTGAGGCTAAGTAAACATTTAAATTCATAGCTTGAAAATTGTTAGGAGTAATTTTTCAAAGTGTTGTTTCAAAGTTAAAACATAAACAACCATGCCAATTCACTTTAGCATATCAGATTATTTAAAATCTTGCAACCCTGATGCATCATCACTTCTTGGATCTGCATGTATGTCTAATTGTTGTTTATTTTTGTCATAAAAGGAAATTAATATGTATGTATGTATAATGGAATGGATGGTTGTTTACGTTATGGGATATGCATCAGCTAGATGGATTAATATATTTTAAAGAAAGTGTCTCTCCCCTCAAAGAGTGATGAGATGTATCCTTTGAGTTGTATGTGATCATCTTCTCTGTAGGTTGTTTTTCATGAACAACATGTTTGACTCCAGAAAATACATCATTAGTTCTAGGGCATACTTGTCATTGTGAATCCCAAATATAATACATCCCACGTTTAATGATAGGAGATATTATGTCAATTATAAGTGCTCTACCAATAATACTCTAATATGAAACATTGTTATTATGATCCAAATATACTCTCATCTTCCTTGTCTTAAAAATAATAGATCTAGAAATTGAATTGATTTATGAGTGGTTTATATTAGTTTACTTGAAGTAACGTGGATGCCATCAAAATAAAAGATAAGGTGCCTCTAGCATATAGAGGGTCTATGTCATTGACACCCTCCTCTATTGATGCAAATGCCTCCTTAACACATTTTTTCTTTGTAAATAAGTATGGGACCTCCTATATATTATAGATGGAAAAAAAATACTTACACACTTGGAAGTGGGTTCTAGGTGAGGGGTCTCAACCTGAAACCCCTATTCTCTCTTATAAGATCCAAGTTTTTTCTTTCCAAAAACACAAATAAAGACTACTTACATACTATCAATCTTGTGGCCTTTAAACAAAAAATGGAAACTATAATAATAAATATTTCCCTAAATAGGCTCATGGCCTCTAACATCTATTGTATACAAAAAAGAGTAGTTCAAGTAGAACTTGATCCATTGCCTATAGGATAATTAAAAAAAACATAGAGAAAATTTGGATAGAAGTGAGACTAGACCCATATCTCTACTGCCTAATTTGTCTCTTTATCCACTGAAATGGGATGATGTGGTTCAACCCGCAATGGTTGGTCCTCTCCCTCCTCTTCTAAATTCACATCTAATTCCTAAAGGGCTTGCAACAAAAACTAACATTTGTCATTCAAATGTTGTACCTCCTCCTTGATTGCTTGCAATGTTGGAGTGCTACCTTCCTTAAAAGATTCCATGTGATAATTAATAAGTTCCTTTGTATGCCAATACAAATCCAAAGACAAGGAATATATGATATTCCCACTACTTAAGAAACATGCCTTAGGACAACTAGGTGTTTCAACAATGCCTGTAAGCTACAACTAGGTGTTTCAACAACACCTGTAAGCTACAACCAGGTGTTTCAATAACGTGTTTCAACAACATGTTTCAGTAGCGCCTGTAAGCTACAACCAGGTGTTTCAGCAATGTGTTTCAACAAATAATAAAAGGCTATTATAGAAAAAGGACTTAAGTAAATCACTCCTGCATCTTACACAAAGATCAATACTTGGTTTTACAACAACCTTTTCAACAGGTGTTTCAACAGAGAGTAAAATGACTTTACAACAAAACAAAGTTATACTAGAAATAGGGGAATTATAACAACAGACTAAAAACTTAGATTCCAACAGTAAAATAACTTCACTAAATCATTCCTTGCAACAGTAAATTCACCCTAATGCTTATGTACTAAAAACTCAATAGCATTCTACAACAAAACATTGCACAACATAAGGATTTAAATGAAGTTTTCACACAATAAACAAAGTATGCATGCTACAACAAAATAAATTACTCAGTAACAAATATAAACATTATCACAAGCTTACAAACTCAGATTCAAACATAAACAGAGTATAAAATCCCCTGATAACACTCTCAAAATTGCATTATCAATTTTCTCTCTATCTATCTTTAAAATCATAATTACATGGATATATATACAAATGATTAGTTGGTTAACTTTCCCCTTTGCTATACCTAAGTCGAATTTGGCTTTTCCAAAAACATTAATAGCTCATTGCCCCTTTGAAATTCGATCAGCTAGAAATGAAACGGTGTGGCAGTGATGATCAATGAATAAGGCGGTTAAGGCAGTGATAATAAATTTATAAGTGGTGGTATCTCTTCAAAATTTGATCAGTTGAGATAAGCCATCTTTTTGGCAGTGGAATGATTAATTTCTGACATTACCTTGTGGCAATGATTTTCCCTATACCCTGCTCCCATTTTCAGTGAAAAAATAGAGTTCCTATCTATATGGAATTACTACTGTAATATGACCAACTACCAGACAACTACATCACTGTAATTCTAGATAAAATGAGCAATGTACCAAAATAATAAAGGAATTGAAAATGATAACATATATAGCAAGGTAAGAAACTAAATAGTAAATAGGTAAATGGGTACCATTGGTTACATTGACCCTGAATATGCAAGGATTTCGAGGCTTAATTCCCCTTGATTCATGGAGGTTTTGATTAATGGAAAAGTTATTAGTTTGGTGCCAAATACACTTCATTGATAACTCCATTGTAAGGAAAAGTGTCCCTAAATATCAAATCTGGAAAAAAATACTCAGACTCTGGAGAATGGGGACTCTACCACCTGCACTGATTGAATTTAATGGGCTTCTTCATCCCATTGACCCAACTTGGCATATGTTAGGATTGGGCTACCAGTCTAAAACCAATCTTGACAGCGTGAAAAGTGTTGTTGTGATCCACTACAATGGTCGAGCAAAGCCATGGCTAGACATTGCATTCCATGAGCTAAGGCCTTTGTGGGCGAAATATATAGATTTTTCAGATGAGTATATTAAACATTGTAATATTGTGGACTCTTTCTATTCAATATATATATATTTCCAATTCAATCAATTCATTTTTTGGTATGGTAGGCAGGTCGAGACAATGGATGGATGAACATTGAGAAATGTCATTCCATTCCCTACGCCAATTTGGAAAAAAGTACATGTTCCTCATCGTTTGAAAGATAGAAAATTACACTAGCAAATGCATGACTGTTAGCGTTTAGCAGTAAGGGGGTCTGGTTCTAATCCAATGCATGTTCATGTATGGGATAGTTGAATTTTGAATGTGGGAGGATGGCAGATTCAATGATTCACTCACAAGTCCATGCTCAGAGCAGCCGCGGCTCTAGAGCCTCTAGAAGGGAGAGAATTAAACAGGGGAGGAGGAGTGGCACGTGAGGAGACTTGTAGGGGATGCCCATCGACCACCTTGCATTGAGTGCCCGAGGGGACATCCAATTTCAGCACATTTGCATGATGGGATCTCGAAAATGGGTGGCATTTGCGCGACAGGATCTCTGAAGGGGCATTGTGGGCCTGAGTAGGATGGAGATGAGCTGCGCTGAACTGAGGGTGGGTTGATGACTGACCGTTCATTCTACGGGATAGTCTCCAGGTTTCAGAGACATCCCATCGAGCTCCATTTCATAGAATGAATAGCCTATGCCGCTAAGGAACTTCTCGCTTCCATCTATGCTGACATTAGGGTTTTAAGAGGAAAGGATTTATGTACAAATGTTTGTCTATAGAGTCTGCTGCAATGTGAATGTTTGTAGGCACAATATAGATTGAGAAGAGGTTTTTTTTAATCACGGGTTCTGAAACATTTTTTCCTAATTACATTTTGATAGATCTGGAGTTTTGATAGATTTGGAGTGGAAATGAATTTAAACTAGTATTGTTACTAATAAAAATCTTGAGATTGTATTCAAAAACTAAATTAATAACTCTAACTATTATAAAACTTTCCATGTAAAAAAATTCAATCTAAACATGGCTTCACTTAAACAGTGAAAAGAAAATTTACTTTTCACACAAAAAATTACTATAATATATTTGTATACAAAATAGTGACATAACTTGTACAAAAGTATGAACCTACAACTGTCCCTAATATAAGTGATTGGAAGACACCCATATCAAGCATACAGGCTGATTAGGAAGTATGAAAACCATACATAACTTTTTAAGT
>JZKD02S1610473.1:2820394-2832411 GCA_000966675.3 Picea glauca
AAAAAAAAAAAAAAGTGTAAACAAAAAACTATCTCTAATGATTTAGCAGGTTCTATTCATTTAAGTACTAATAATAACTTCAAATGACGGTGAGGATGATTCAAATGACTAGCCCATCTAAAAGGACTACGATGAATTAATGCCCATATAATATAAACTAGCACATTCACTATTGTAGTGGATGGTGAACGCCGATAGGCATCACCGTCAATTTAACATTTTAGAGAATTTATTTAAAACTTCACTTACCTATAATTGGTCTTCCATCATACCCTACCCTACTCTGATTGAAGAAAACACTGAATTCAACAAACATGAAACAAAAAAGAGAATCACTATTGGAAGAAATGGAATACATAATATATCCATGGCAACACAAAATTCAATTACAGAAGATAATTTGCTTCCCATTCACCTTTGATTAAATTAAGCTATGTAGATCCTCGTACATAGATGGTGTAAAATATAAGAGTCAGTTTTGCTAGGAACAAAAGCACAAATGCAGGACAAACAGACAGAGCTATATGGTGGTTAATTTGAAGGTGCAGTTTTTTAACAACAAAAATCTCGAATGCTGATATAATGCTCGTAATAAGTCCTTTGTGAATTGAAATTTTAATAAGTACCATGCCTAATATTCTCAATGATTTTTGACATTACATCATTCTAATGTTCCTTATAATCCCGATTCTATAGCATTACATTGTTTGAAAGTTATTGCACAATCATGTCTTATAGACCTCTTGAATGATGATTTATTGGCAACACTTTTGGTATTGTTTACTGAATAATTTTAGGATTATCTTAGTTATCATCCTCTGAATGAGAGAGTGCACAAGTTTTCCCCACACAATTACTACTACCTTGAAAAAAAAATCATAAAATTATCCTTATCCTTATCACATACTGTTGTTACAGAACTAAATTCTACTATCATTCTCAAACTCAAACCCAAACTTAATGTCACAAGAGCTAAATTCTTCAACTAAAATCATATCCATTCCTATTGTGGTAACCATAGACACATGCCAATGGGACTGAATTCTTCATAAAAATGCATATCCATCCAGAATGTGGTCAATGCCAATGACAACTGATGTAGATTCAATGTGAACTCACACTGCACAACACTTTCATAAACTCAATTTGAAAACATGGAAACCTATGTTGTCGATCATTTGTTAATGAAAAACCATATGATAAGTAGGCATCACTATTAGGGTGTCTATAAAACCATATACCTAATTATGTATCCAATTATCAGGGTGTCTCTAAAACAAAATTTATATTTAATCGATATAAATCCACCAGATTTCAACCATGAATCCACGAACACGAACACCTTAATTAAGGTACAAAAATTTGATATCAATTGATTCAATCTTTAATTAGGGATTTTCCCTTAGAAACCACTCTCGTACCTCCTGCTTGATTCCAGCAGTTATGCTCGAATTGAATCGGTCACAGATATGGAGATAGTATGCTCGAATCAAATTGATCGCAAATCTGGAGATATAATCGAAGGAAGGAGCGAAAGGAAACACTGAATTTGATTCACCCAATTCAAAGCCAGAAAATAAAATGCACGGACAACCATAAAATGAAATGGACGCACGGACAACCAGAAAATGAAACGGGCAGACAACTGAGGAAATCCAAACATGGTAATCCCAAAGGTTAATCATTTAAACATGGCAAGCATATAGTGTTACAATAATTTCTTAATATGATTAGGTAAATGTTAAAAATTAAACAGGTTAACGGATGCATTACAAAATACAAGGAAGTTATAAAGAGTAAATCACATTCATTGATTTGGGAGGACGACTAAGAATATTCCAACATCTTCAATTTTTATCCATCACATTAGAATTTTAGATTGATTAATTGTGCCCATTGCCAATAGATGTACGCCTTTAGGCGTAATAAGAAAGGCATCATCAAGGTCGATGATATAAATAAGGTTGATGCTATAAAGCATATATATTCCCATATATGCCTTCGATGGGCATGGAAGAATCTACCAAAATGGTGATAACTGGAATTGAAGACGGACACGTCCATAATGAAAGAAATTAAAATGGTTGCGCTTATCGCTGCAAGTCCAGACACAGAGGATGGCTAGGAACTCTAAGGCCTGTCAAATGAAATAAGCACAACCCAACAAAGACAGGAAAGAAAGTTCACACAACCCACTACCAAGGACAAGTTTCTGATGGAAAATCCGAGTGTTATTGGCACCACATTTGACTACAAATTTGGTTAGAAATGAATTGGTAGCGAGACCACTTCCTTTACTGTCCACTAGATAGTCTCTTACTATCCTCCTCACTATCAGAGAGCTATAAAATCCATCCACTCCTAAACATATATTTAATACACCGTTGATAAATATTTCTTTCAACCTCAGCACAATGTAGGAGAGAATGTTGTATTTTACACTTTCTTTTGTGCCTCCTCTACCTCCAGCCAAGTAGCCTTCCAAACATACACTGTGGATCCATGCTATTATGACTCAAATCTGAACATAGCCACCAAAAATACACTATGGATATATGTGTTAAAGACTCAAATTTGAACATAGACACGAGACATACATTGTGGATCTATGCATCAGTACAATCTAAATATACTCCAATGCAACTTGAATCTGTTAGAAAAAGATTCAGGGTCTTCATCTCCACCACTCTACAGTACAAATCTAACCATGTGAATACATGTGTTGAAGTGGAACATGGTAGAAACTACTTGATTACCGGTCATTAATGAATATCATTAACAAATGTAAGGGAAATCACCATTAACATCAATTACTCCCAAGGTACTCTAGCACAATCCAACAAATGTGAATAAATGAGTTGAAGTCGAACACTCGACGGAATCTCCCGATTAGGGGTCAATAATGAAAACCCACTGTCGAAAGCGAGGAAAGCTGCCATTGAGGCATGCAAGTTCCAAGGTACCAATTAGTTTCTAAGTCTAATTTCTGGATAATGAGTTGAAGTTGACAAGAAAAGACTTGTCACAGGAAGGCCTTAATGTATCCTCCATCAATGACACAAAACGGGTAACAAGATTTGAAGTAGATAAGAGTAATAAGTGATTCAGGACTGATGGCCGATGCAATAGAAGGCTTAAGGATTGCAAAAATGGCCAATGCAATAGAAGGCTTTCCGGGTTGAACTTCTCTTTGAACATATTGATGACATGACAACCGTCTCGGAAACACTGACTCAACAATAGGGATCACAGACTGATTTGTAATCTTATAAAGGAGTATGATCAAGAGACAAGTGGATTTTCCAACCTAGACACAAAGCGAGTGAAAGGGTGTCATGTTCAAAGGTGACTCTTCCATAGAATACAAGTTTAGATACATTTCTTTCCCAATTTTCCCCCACCATTTCTGGCGAGTACCTCTTTATTTTTACACAAGCTTGAGGAGGATAACATATGCTTGAACTGTAAACTCATCCTTTAGACGAGTCCCTTAGAGTATGTTTAACGAACCCTAGGAAGGAATGGTTTGGTCCCATATTGATTTTTCGATGTTTTTTTAACGAGTCCAAAGAAAGAAAACTCAAGGGTTTTTCATGTTTAGAGAGTCTGAAAAACACTTAAAGAAAACTCCAAAAAGTCTTTTTTCATAAAGTCGTCTGATGAGACCCAAAAAGAGATAAACTATCGCTCAATAGACGTTTTATTCAAATACTTTTACGAGCGTGAAAAGAACAAGATCGTTCGACAATATTTTCATATTTAGAGAGTCTGAAAAGAGCTTAAAGGAAACTCCAAGGGATTCATTTTTCGTATAACCTTTATGAGTCTGAAAAAAGTGATAAAAGTATACTCGGTTACATTCTCACGTATTTATGAGCATGAGAAAGAACAAATACTAAGCTTGATAACTTATTCTCATGTATTTACGATCATGATAAAGAACAAAGACTAAGCTCGAGATTGTTTTCATTTTTACACAAGCTTTAAAACAAAACAAAACTATGCTTGGGATAGATTTTATTTTTTTCACAAGCTTAAAACTAAACAAAACTATGCTTGGACCTGGTTTCATTTTTACGCAAGCTTGAACCAGAGGAAACTATGCTTGGGGTAGGTGGTTTCATTTTTACACAAGCTTGAACCAGAGAAAACTATGCTTGCGAATTCCCAACGCATGGTTGGTACTTAGCACCTCAGCTTAAGAAGCTAGTGGTTTAACTTCAACATGAAGTCCAGAAGCTGGAAGCATTGCCCCCCAAACTTTATTTCGTCCAACTGCAAAGGTGAATGAAATGAATCTTCAAATACTAGACTTGAATCAAACGGAGAGGGGGAAGTTGTTTCATTTTTTAGCAAGCTTGACACAGGATAATAACTATGCTCGTGAATCCAGGTTCAATCCCTAGACCTCTGTTTCATTTTTTAATGAGCTTGACACAGAAACAAGAACTATGATTGTAAGCTCTATTTAGTTTTTTAACGAGGTTTCTACAGAGATGCAAAAAATATCCTCAGAAATGGTTTCATTTTTCAACG
Organism: Picea glauca; assembly: GCA_000966675.3. Taxonomy (NCBI): domain Eukaryota; kingdom Viridiplantae; phylum Streptophyta; class Pinopsida; order Pinales; family Pinaceae; genus Picea; species Picea glauca. The sequence continues at coordinate 2,824,931 of JZKD02S1610473.1, forward strand.
ATCTTGAAATAAAAAAACCATGCTCAAAGATGGTTTCATTTTTTAATGAGCTTGAAAATCAGAAAACCATGCTCAAAGCTGGTTTCATTTTTTAATGAGCTTGAAATCAAAAAACCATGCTGAAAGTTCTTTTCTTGATCATGGCTTCCAATAGGACAGCTCTCTGGAAGAACACCATGTCAAGGGACAAAACTCGGTCATGGACTTCAAGAGATCTTCACTCAATCGAAGAAACACACTCTGGAAGGAACCCATGCCGAGGGTCACGATAGGGGTAAGGAGGGTTCAGGTTCCAATAACCCTACCGAAGAGATCACCATGTCAACTACTGGGTCGAATTCATAAGAAAGTGAGTCTATAGTGAGAGGCTCATCTGCATCGGCAACTGAAGGCATGGGAGACAATGCCACATAATTAACCTGTGGCGGGGGCAATACTGACTGCATATATGAATCGTTTAGGGAAGTCATGGAGTTGATGGTCAAGTCAGGGACGACAAATGAAAGTTGATCAATAGACACCATTCTTCCATCGTGCGGGAAATATATCACACGAAAAGGAGTCGAAACAATAGCTTTCATGGCATAGACATAATCTCGCCCAAGGAGTAAATCGAAATCCAAGGGGTCTTGGACTACCATGACATCAACAAAGACATTTTTCCCTCCCAAAGTTACAAAAATCTGAGGAAGGATCTCTAAAGGGTGACTGGTTCTTCTGTTAAAATCAAACAGAGTATGTGTAACCCACACAAGCTGAGGATAACCCAAATCTTGCTAAGCAAGAGAGGACAAAATACTAACAGATGAACCTTCATCTATCAACGTCTAAGAAATTTCCTGACCACAAACTTGTATTGTAATCTTGAAAGAAATGTGAGAGGGAAGACGAGGTCCAGTTAGCAAACTCCAATAAAAAAGTATGGCCTCATTACTCAGAGGAGGTTCTACGAGAGGAGGAATTCCCCCCAACACGATAGATTCTGTATCAACAAGAAAAATGTGAGCAGTATCGGGTTTACTCTCTAGAGGGAGAGTATGATTGATTGATGACGAGATCAAATAGACCACTTAAGGTGCATTCTCCAAGGGGAGAATGGGTTCGATGGGTAGAAAGGGATCGACCACTTGGGTTTCACTCTCTAACGGGAGAGTGGAAATGGCTAAGGATGGGATAAGATCAACCACTTGATCAACCGGATTGACTGACGAAGGGACCAGATTGATCATTCCATCAACTACAGAGGGGTTGAGAGAAATCTTACGATAAGAAGCTGGAAGTTGAGGCTGTGAAACAATCATGTCTTCCAATAATTTTGAGGCTTTGTCCATACAAGGGCAAAGGTGAGTTAGATGAATCCCTTTGCATAACATACATAGGAACTTGACTTTACTTTTATTCTTCCCAATGGTATCTTGACTAGTTGATGGGGGGTCATGTGCATGTTGTTTAGATGCTGACAACATAGACTAGAAAGGAATTGTAGACCATGCTTCTATGAACTTGGATAGACCAGGGAAATCCTTAAGAAGATGGCTACCCTTACAAAGCCTGTAAGGGTACTTGGGCTTACGGGTTTGGGTGATCTTGGCATCATCAACACTCCCAGTACGATTATCAGTAACTAGTTTCTTTCCAACATGTCCAACAGTGGTTGGAAATTTGGACCCTTTCTTATTTTTCTTCTTCTTACTCTTCCTTTTATTCTTCTTCTTATCCACCAGGTTACTATCTCAAGAGCTTTCACTCGGCGAAGAATATGAAACGGAAGAAGACCTTGCAAGTGAAGAAGGTGAAGAAGATCTTATTGGTGAAGAAGGTGAAGGATCAACATGGGGTTGATGTTCTTGGTGGAAAGTGTTTACAACCGAAGCACTGGCTGCATTCAGGATTATCTGAGTGGAAAAAAACCATACCGGTAATCCAATTATGAGACCTGGAAGGCTCAAAGTAGTGATATGAGGAGGACCGGGGTTTCCGTAAGAAGGAAAAAGAAAAGGTTCCCCTGGAAAAGGAGTTCCTTCATTGGTCATTTCCGGAACTGGCGCCATTAAAACAAAAATCCAACCTAGAGTCCACTAGGGAAAACAAACAACACACGCTAAAAATCTAGGAAGCAAGCAAACAAACAAAACCTGCTCACAATGAACGCACTAGTTGGTGATGAAATCCAACGTCGCGAGAACAATATAAGAAGGGGCTAAGAAAGAGTGGGTGGAAAATTTACGTTGATGACCTTCTTAATGGACTTATGCCCTGGTGCAAGTTCCCACACATAATCGTGGGTATACCCTCCAAGGAGCCTGAGTGAGTTTGGCCAACGTCGATTCCAGTTACCGTGAAGACTTGCCCCTCCACAATCACCTTGTGTAAAGACCCTAAAGAGATAGGCCACTAAGGTTACCAACGACAACAGTGATGCCTAGGGAAATAGTCAACAGTCTGATCCACGTTCAAAGGTAGGGTATCTAGCCTGAAATCAACTTGAAAGGCTTCCACTCATCATTGTGGGTATACCTTCAAGCGACCCCCATAATACGTGCAATATCTACACCAAAACCAACAAAGCAGGGTGAGTAACTCTTCTAGTCTTAATGCGACCTCGTGATTGACCCTTGTGTGAGAAGGGCTTCCTAGGACAAAATGTAGCAATTGGATTTCACCACTCCCTAACTCAAGATTCTATGTTTTTTTGTAGCTTTGAAAAGTTATCTTTCACACCTATTCCAAAGCCCTACAATTAATCTAATGTAGCTTTGCTACCGGAAAATATAAAAATGTCTAATCAATTTTTATAAGCATTTTATTTTAAGGTTGTTGTTACTCAAGAGGGAAATGACATGGACTAAATTATGTTTTGACCGACTCTAAACAATGCAAAGAAATGAGAATGCAAATATTTCACTTTGATGAAAACTATATTATGAGAAGGAGAAAACGTTTATCATTCCCAGATGCACAATGTCCCGAAATTTAATTAAACTCATCAATATCAAGAATTTTAAGAAATGAGCCAAAGAGACTATACACCAATACACGATTCTTCCCCCCCCCCCCGACCATGAGGGGAAAATGTTTTTAGAATTTAAGACTAAAAAATGCCAAAAACCATGCAATTTCGCTACTTCAAATGTAAAGATTCCCCCAATCTAATGAAAAGCAAGAAAATAATTTTTTTGTTTCAAAGAGACACTAAAAGAAATAGCAAGTTTCTTCAAAACAAAAGAAACCCAAACAAATCTTCTCTTTTAACATGAACTATTCAGAAAAAGAAATGATCTTTCACTAAACAATTATAAAGAAAAAACAAAGCTTTGTAACTGAAAGACACTCAAAGCAAGAAATCAAATCTTTCAAAATCAAACAAAGCAAATATGGCTAAAAGCAACTCAAAAAATTTCAAGTAGACTGCAAACAGATCATAATCAAACCCAAAAATTCACCCCAAAACCAAATCCAAGGTCTGGGTAAGGAAAAACCATCAAAAATAAAAAAATTCACAATTGTCACAGGCTATAGACTAACATAGTGCGTCAATCCCTGATTTCCACAGGCTAGAGAACCAATATAGTGTGAAAATGCCACACTGTGTCAAAAAGGTAGGGTATGTCAATCTTAGATCGTCACATTGTCTGTCAAAGCATGGTGTGGAAATCAAAGTAAAAATGAAAAAATAGAAAGTATGAAGGTTTTCCAATGAATTTAAGCAGTCAAAGAGTCAAGCTGGATCTCCTAGTGACTCAGAAAATAGAACCCAAGCAATCAAATCAAGAAATCAAAACAAATTAGGAAAACAATCCATTCCCCAATGGAGTCACCAATTTTGTTATCGGGCTAATTGTTAAGTGCGGAGAAAAATCAATCCCCCTAGATTCACTATGAAACTAGAACAAAACAAGCCACTACACTACTCTTTCCTTAGCTTCAACTATCAAATGAGAAATGGATCTAGAACATAACTTTTAAATATCGAAGATCTGACTTCACCAATGCAATCCAAGCTCCGTCGCGAGGCTTATGGATAAATATGTGTAAATAAACACAAACAAATGAAGACAAAAATAACAGAGTCTATTTGATATGAAACTATGTACATGATCAAGGAATCATACAGTATGAACAAATAACATTCATATAGGAAAGAAAAGTATATCTGTATTAAATAATGTGGAAGAAAGATACAACCAGATGCCTTGATGTTGTCAGGTTCCTTCCAATAGTTCCTTGCTTCCCATACACTTCTTTCTCCAAGGATTCTGAGACCATAGATATGATAGCTACTCACAATCTATCTTGACAAAGGAAAGCTCAAAGCCAATCTAACCAAGCTAACAAGCTGAAAAACTTTCCAACCTAATCAAGCTTAAGCTCAATCCAACTAACTTTCTCCATGAGAGCTCCTCTCCTTTTATAAGCTGAAGAGGATAAGGTGAGGAGCTTAGGATGATCCCACTAAATCATGAAAGTGAGTAAGATCCAAACTGTTCGGAGGCCACCTCACCATAAAAACTTCTCCTTCTAGAGGCATCGAGAAGATGCTCGTTTTTCGCACGTACATGAATTTATGCACCTTGGCTATATAGCAGCCTCCGGAAACGTCGCAGTCTAGCTTTAGTACAACCTACAGAAATCAGGCATCGTCGTGCCCTGGGTATAGAGAAGCCTACGGAAATCCTCTTTAATAGGGTTTTTACAAAGGAAAATACAAATTCTCTCAGTAAAAGTTATTCTCCCTTCTTTCTTCAAGAATTGAGGCCACTGACCCCTCTGAAGACAACAAATAGGTTTATATCATTAACGGTCATAAGGGTGATGAAAATAATATGTAATAGGATCGCGTGAAGGAAGAATAACTCTTCTTGTCCGTCGACAGAATAAAGAATACTGTTGCATGTCATTACCCATGGATGACATCTTCCATATATGTTGTGTGCTTGCCACCCGTATAAGTAAGAATGGATTCCCCTTTCTTTCTATCTTTCTCTCTTAGTTAGCTGTAGACACCATATAATTCTCTTAGTTAGTTGTAGACACCATAGAATAGAATAGTATCTCATCAATTAGAAGTGGCATAAATTTTTATGCATGTTTGTTTATCAGATTAGATGAAATAATGAAGTTTGTGAGTCTCATCTGTTTTTATTCTCTATTGTATTTTACTTTATATTCTCTGTGTTGTATGTGTTGTATTTTACTATATATGAAGCTTTTGTGTTGAGATTTCACTGTAATTCATTTTCAAGTTTAGTTAATTATTGTGTTGTAATTCTTTTCAAATGGAGAGACCTTTAATAAATTAAATACAAGTTTGCATGGAGTCTAATGGTTGCGTTCAAAAGATGAGCAAAACAATGGTTTGATAAAGTAGAAAACACTAAAATCATGAAAATTGAAGTTATGCATTTCATCAAACTCAAACCCGTAAGTTGACATTTTCTATGAAGTGTTGGTCTTATGACCTAAATATGAAATATGTGATCAAATAAGCTCCTCTATGCCTAATTTCATTTTTGCCAATTTGCAGGGTTATAAGTCAAAATTTCCAAAGATGCCAAAGGAATTCTTACTTTGATTTCCTATGATTGGTAAGTGAATTATAGGTAAGTATTTGCAATGCAATACCTGGAATTTTAATATATAGAAAGTGAATAAAGTTGAATAAACCACCCTTGAAAATTCTAATTAAAAATTCAATTTTAATGCATACAGAGTAAAAACATTCAATGAAAAAATCAATTTTGAAAATGAATAGAGAATAAAGAAGTACTCTTGATTTCAATGAGGATTGAAAGCATGACCTCTTACTATAATTCGAATTAGAAATTCAAAGTAAAATTCAATTTTTAATGCGCATACAGAGTAAAGAAAAAATAAAATTTCTGCACGAGGCATGAATTGGACGCATAATGTGTATATTGGTGTCCCTCAAGCTGGTTATCCGATTTATCATGCATACATTATTTGTGTGAAGGTATTATTTGTGTTCTTAATATGATATTTATTTTATATTATGTTATTTGTTATCAAATATATTTTTAAAAAATAATTAGAATTTTTTTTATAAAATATATAATCATTTTATATTACTAACAAAGTTTAAAAATTATACCAAATAAAAAAACAAAAAATGAGTAACATAATCGAGTTTAAAAATTCCAACTAACAAGCATTGTGATGGAACATAGATCAGCATTTTATTTTCTTATACTCTTTATATAGGATTAGAATACAGAGGCAAGCAACACATTCTCTTGATTGCATGCAATTATAATTTTGATTCCATTCGATATGGTATTCATATTTTTATAACAATTTTAATAAATATGATTTTTTAAATTAAAATAAATATTAAGTAAATTAAAAAAATTGTAATATTATTTTAAATTATTATAGATTTATTTTAATTCTAGTACATTTATTCAATAGTTAAAAGAATTCCGATAGGATAAAAAGCATAATTTTGATGTTGAAAAAAATCGAAGTTATAATGAGTTTATATTAGTTTTTTTATTATTATTTAATAGTTTAAAAATGATTGTTTTATTATTATTTAGTAACTTTAAAATGAAATTTCAAAATTTAATTTTCACAAATTAACAAGTTAGGGTACTTATTACAGATGTTTTGAGATTACATTTCCTTCATTAAACAAATAAAAAAAATCAATATTTTCAATTTCAAAGATAAAAACAACATTTTGTATCCTATTCTTTTCATGAAAATGTTTAAAATATGTGAAAGTTTAAAAAAAATAAGAATACATTACATTTTTGTTACAATGTAGTAGTGAAGAGATGGTAATTATATCCCATGCTTTTATAAAAAAATTTAAAAATATATAGGTTCATTTAAATTTAATAAAAAAGAAAATAATATAATAATAATAAAATATACACATATGTAAACTAACATCAACCATTATCAAGGATTTGAACTTGCTACATAAAATAATTTGATGCAATTTGGAGATAGTGGTTTCAAGCACAACAATCGACCAACAAGCGTTAGTCATAGGGTGAACCAAACTTCCACTCCATAGGAAACCTCATCCAACCCCACCAGGCTAGCTGAATAGGATGAAGGCCGAATTGATATTCAAAAAGGGTAGTTCCCTTTTCAATCCTTTGAATTATGATCATTTACACTCTTGTTTTGTTTTCCAATAGTTACAGTCAAGTTTTACAAACACTCTCATAGTAGTATGTATACTCTATCCATAGATAGTCTAGTCATAGAAAATTGTTTGACACTTTAAACTAATCCAAATTTCTATGGGTTCATATACTAGTTTTTTTGGATTGATCTATACGGTCTCCCTAGTGGCAAGTTTCAGGGAGTTTTGTGTATTAATATAGACTCATCTAGCTTACAAGAAAAAATAAAAAAACAATATAGATTTATTTCAAAATTGAGGAATAAAATATTTCTAGATGCAAATCTTCCTAATGTTTTTACATTATAAAAAATGTTTATGTTTTAAA
>JZKD02S1610473.1:2835271-2857709 GCA_000966675.3 Picea glauca
GATGACTCTAGAAAGGAAGAAAATCTGATTGAATCAAGTTCAAGTATGGTTGATGAAGTTTTATTTGTTTGTAGTATCTCACGATATCAAGAAGAATGGTTTTTAGATTTTGGTGCTTCCCATCACATGTGTTCACATAAAATTTGGTTTTGATCTAGCCAATCTATATATGACACTGTTTTTTTATGAGAAATGATATTTCTTGTATAATTGTTGGGATTGGGAGCATTAAGATTAAGATGTTCGATGGTAACATAATATTGTTGACATATGTTAGACATGTACCAAAACTTAAAAATAATTTGTTTTTTTGGGGTGTTTTGGATTTTTGTGGGTATAAATATACAAGTCATGGTGGTGTGTTGAAAGTGTCCAAGGGAATTTTGGTGGTAATGAAGGATACAAATATTGGGAAACTTTACAAGCTAGAAGGGTGTACTAAAATAAGTGAAGCGATGGTGGTATCTATGGAAGAAAGTGCATCTACTTGTTTATGGAATCAACGACTAGGCCATATGAGCAAGAAGAGGTTGCAGGTTCTGGTAAATCGTAATTTACTTCCATACTTTTGATCTTTGAATTTATGCAATTTTTATATCTTTGTTTGTTATGGTGATGAAGTTAAGGGATGTAGATTGTGGGATCCTACTACCCACAAAATCATCATTAGCAGAGATATGTACATGGAACAGTTAGAAGTTGTCCAGGATCGCAAAGAGAGATTTGTTTTCAAACTCAAGGAATCATTGTATGGCCTAAAGGTGCCCAGGAAATGGTACAAGATGTTTGATTTTTTCATGGTGAGCCAAAATTTCTTAAGATATGAGTATAACCATTATGTTTGCTTTGAAAGTTTTGAAAATTATACATTTAATATGTTGGTGTTATATGTTGATGATGTCCTTGTTGCAAGTAAAAACATGGTTGTGATTAGTAGGTTACAGTCTTAGTTGACCAAGATGTTTCAAATGAAGAATCTAGGAGAAAAAAAAAATCTTGGGCATAGAAGTACATAGAGACGAGAATAATGGTAAGTTGTGGCTATTACAACAAAATTATATGGAGAAGATACTAATGAGGTTCAATATGAACATTGTGAAATCAATAAATATCCTTTTATCTTTTCATTGTACTATTTCTTCAATTTATGTCCTCGTTATGAGGAAGAAAAGGTTTTGTCTCGTATACCATATGAAAATCTAGTAGGAAGTATGTATGTGATGAAATGGTTAGGATTAAATATTTCAGATGCAACAAGTGGTGTTGTCAGTGGACGTATGGAAAATCTGGGTAAAGAGCATTAGGAATGGGTGCTTCAGTATCTTAGAGGCACGAGTATCACCTACAGTGGCTGCAATGACTTGGACAAGAGGAGATATACCTCAAGTTATGTATCGCATGAATGCAAGGATCTATTGGGTAATTTTGGAAAAGTACAAGATAAGGTATTTTGTGGTAGTCAAAGTGTTGTGCATTTGACTAAAATTTCAACGTATCAACATGGGACAAGACATCATTTTGTAATACAAGTTACTGATGGAGGTGGAGTATTCCATAATCGAGCAAATTATGTATACATGCTCACAAAACCAGTATTGTTAGAGAAGTTGTGGTGGTGTTTGACATCTCTTGGCTTGCAGAAAAGGTAATGAATGAACTTGGTCAAGGTAATCGATTAAATTATTGTCAAGCTGGAGATTGTTGAATGGGTGACAATTGTCGACATATTATGCCGGATTTTTATTAGGATTTAAGCTAGATCTAAACTTATTAACCCAAGAAAATCGGATCTGGTTATTCATAATTTAATTCAATAGGTGGAAGTCGTGATATAAATTTGTAACATGTAGAGGAAGATAATTGTGTCATGGGTAGCAATCTCTTGTTCTTGATCAATAAAATATTGATTGCCATTGTCCCATGGATGTTTCCCTACTAAGGGTTTTACCACATAAAAGCAATGTCTCTTGTGTGGTGTGTCTCCTATGTTGTTAAAATCTCTTGATTTATTTGGGCTCCTCAACCATAGATTTAAATCTATATTCATTTCATTTTCAATTCATAGTGTTAAAATTAAAATGAATAATAAAAAAAATATATTTTATATTTTATAAAATTAATACTTGAATAAAAATACCTGGTTTGTCTTTTTATAAAATTTTAAATAAATATATTTAACAAAATAATAATAAAAAATGATAACGTGAAATAAAAGTTTCATATTTATGACAATAATAATAATAATAATAGTAATAATCTATTTTTAAGGTCACGACCAAGTCAGCACATCAAATTGGTGTTTGAGACCCCTTTGTTTGTGGGACAAGGGACCCCCGAGCGATTTGACTTGTAAAGTCTATGAAGGTATACATACCCTACCCCCCTCTAGATTTGAACCTGTGACCTCTTAAGAGGAAACAAATGTTCTTAACCATTAGGCTCACTCAAGCTGTATAAAATCAAAACTAAAACAATGTGGACCTTCCTTGGTCATATCTATGGAAGAATGTGACTTAAACATGGCATCCAAAGAGTTAAAGTTGTCGTAACACTGCCATATGCCAATTGTTCTGTACACAAATTGGATATTTTTTTGAAGGAAAGAACAAAGAGATTTATTACGTAATGCACTAATACATCATCTATGCTCGGTGGCAAGTCTTCCAATCGGGATAGCTCTATAGACATAGATTGAAATTAGGGTTTTATGAGGAAAGGAATTAAGTAATTTAAATGTTTGCATATAGATTATGTTGCAATGTAATGTTTGGAGGCACAATATATAGAGTAAGAAGAGGATTTTTTTTTCAATCAACGAATCTGGAAACATTTCCTTTCAATTGCATTTTGAAATGGGTTTATTCCATAAAAATAAGGAAAGAATCCGACATATAATGCAATTTCTCATAACTTTGGTTGGATGGTTTTTTTATATTACTTTAGTACATGCACATTTATTTGCAAATGCTTTGAATCTCTGGATTTTCAGGAGGGCTTGATCTCGAGAATGGTGCCAGGGAAGCTCTGACTACTCTAATGGATCCTGAACTCAAGAATATTGTGGGGACCAATGGAAAAGGACTGACCACATGTATACAAGATACATACATAATACAAGTTATAAATTCTATAACAAAGGCTATGCATAGTATGTATTACAAATTCTATAGCACATGGAGGTTGCAACTTGCAAGTTGAATGCAGAGCACATTGTATAAGTTACAAATATTATAGCACAGGTTAAACATCATTTACACACTCACAACTTACAAGTCAGAGGGATTCTTTGGAAATTGGACCATATCACATCCTCCAGGTTGAAAATTGAAGGTTGAGAGGGAATAAAAGATCAAGGATTCAAAAACACTACCCAAAACCTGCATGCAACTATAGAGAGAGGTAAGGTTCATTAATATTAAATTGCAATTGCAGTGATGAAAATTGTCTTGGTTTGGCTGAAGCTAGAAAACACCTTCTTGCACACTTATGTTCTCATTATATTTAGTTTTTGAGATATTTAAATACCTTCCCACCTGTGACCTCTCATAAGCTCTATTTTATTTCATTTTAGAAAACATTAGTAGTTGCTATTTAAAAAAACAAATCCAAAATAATTCAATAATATTTATTATTTCATTATATTAATAACCATAATTATTTCAAATTTTGCAATCTATGACTTTTATTATTATTTTTACAACAATCATTCATAACTTTTTTTTCATTTTCCTGTAGGTTGTAGCTATCTTGGCATCATTGCATGCATACTACTTAGTGTTTGGTCAATTGTTTTTGTACAATCATTGGATCTATGCCAGCTTGAAGCATAGAAAGAAGTTGAAACCTCTGATTTGGTGATTTCAGTGACATGACATTTTATGTTTTTTTTTTTTCTTTATTTTTTATGTGAAGTATCAAAACCAAATAAAAATTATTATTTTAATATTTTCAATCAATAAAATAATAAATAAATGATTTTATAATATAATTAAAATTATTAGTATAAATTTTAATATTAAATTTTGCTAATTAATTGAAAGTAAAAACGTTTTGACTGTATTGTAATATATAATATAATATAATAACAATATTTATTATAATATATAATATAATAACAATTTTCTAAATTTGAATGTTTATTTTTGTGTAAGGAATACATAACACGTTATAAAATCTATAAAATCTATATTATAGCACAAGATGCACAACACCTGCACCCTCACAACTTATCACATCCTGCAGGTTGAAAAGTGAAAGTTCAGAGGGAAAACTTGCATGCAACTATCCATAGAGGTAAGCCTAATTAATATTAAATTGTAATTGCACTGATGGAAATTGTGTTCATTTGGCTTAAGCTAGAAAACATGGCTTGATTCATCAATGGTGGAATGATATAGGGTATATTAAATTTGGAAAGATGCTAAGCAAAGAATAATATTAAATATTTAAGGATTTTCTTTTCTATTTATCTTCTAATGGTGTTGTATTCCATATGATGTAGGAAACATCAAATATTTTTTATACAATTTTGTATTTTGATGATGTTATGTCAATTGTAATTTCATAATAATTTTATGCTATGCACAAGTTGTCTTTGTGTTCACAACAAAAGTTGTTCTTGTATTCATGACAAAAGTTTAAAAAACACACACAATACATATTATTTAAATGACATGCAAAAATAAATATAAAGCATCATGCGAAAAGAAATTTTAAAAACAAACCCATCATAAAAAATTTGACGGGTAGGAGTGCCCATCAAATTTATACTTTGCTTCTGAGGTAAATATAAAAAACAGAATTTCTGTGACTATTTATAAATTGTTTAATAAAACAAGTGCAACAAAGCTACTTATACGGCTTGAAAAGCCGTGAAGTAATAATATGCAAAGAAAAAATACAAATTCAATATAGAGATTAGCTCTAACATATCTGTCGAAACTCTAGAAGTTTGTGGGAAAACCTAGCATTGACTTGATCTGAATTCAATTTAAAATAAACATCTTTCACTTCTTATCAAAACATGTCCAACATGCACTCTTGGTCAGAAAATGGTCTATATAAATGGTTGGAAATTACTTTCCTTTATAAATGGTCCATCGTCTATCTAGAATCTAAACATCACCACTGGATTTTGGGATACGCTTCTTCAAATCCCACTAATTTCTCACTTTCATTCTTTTCAGAGTGGATGTGCTCATGGTGAGATTCTTCTTCATCAACAGGTTGTTTCTACCCGTGTGTTGTCTCTATTTTGGAGTCATGGATCAAATCTTGGCATTCAGGGAATGTAAGCTTCCTTTACAACCTGCTAAAATCCAAATCCTTTACCCTCTTCCAATGCCATTACTAGGGTATAAGTTCAATACTTTCTTCCATTTTTGTAATCGAAGTTATATTTCGAAAATGGATACTAATTTAGAACACGTTCATTGATTCAACTCCTTTTGTACTTGTTATTTTGCAATCTAGCATACAACATAGTAGCAATTAGGGGTTTAAGTCGCCTAGAAACAAAACAAGTGGATGATAAGGTTGTTACAGTTTATAAACATAGATATTGTAATCGGTTATTATTTATATAAGCATAGGCAAGTAAGTTCAACTGGGAACGAGGAGACGTTCCCTCGAACCACGTGAAGACTCTAATAAAACTCCAAACATATCAACCAATGAAGATCATTGAAATGTTAGAAAAATATGTTATTTTACATATTAAAAAGATTTTTTTTTGTTTCTTATGTTTAACATTAGGTTTCTTAAAAAAAATTGTAAGTCAATGCAAATTAATATGCAGGTGAACACCAACGCTATATAGTGGGGAGGCACTATAATAAGATAAGATCATCCTAAGTCTAGCTAATTCAAGGTAGTTTGGCACATACATATGAATGGATTTCTATGTCATAAATTTATGTCAGAGAACCTTTGCTAGAACCTCTCTTTTTTTCATGTACCCTCATTAGAGGAGACTACCTTGACCTTCAAGACATACTTATACCTATATTCAATCTCTTATTTAAATTATGATAGGAGACCAAGATATGATTATGACTTATGGTTCTAAATCTAATAACTATCTAGACCTTAAACAACTAAGTAGACTTAGAGATTGTAAGTAATTTTGAACTATTACACTTGGCTGATCAATGCAAAACTTCATAATTAAATTATTTAGTAGTTCCATTAATTGTCTTCAAGAGGGTTGTTAGTCTAATCACAATTATTTTTAGAAAGGAATCACATAAAAATGAGGAGTCAACTATTTCTAGAAGGGACTCACATGGGAATGAGGGGTCAAGGTTCTTACTTAAATTTTCCAGAAAAGATCCATGCTTAATCATGTTTACAACTTTGTACCCAACTTGCTCTCATGCATTGTCCTTTGTATAGAACTATGGGTCAAGGTTCTTACTTAAATTTTCCAGAAAAGATCCATGCTTAATCATGTTTACAACTTTGTACCCAACTTGCTCTCATGCATTGTCCTTTGTATAGAACTAGGACTAATTGATGAAAGAAAAAATTATTTCTATTTTACCAAATTGTATAAATTATGGTCTTGGAAATTTATTAACTATACAAAATAAACTAGAAACCTTCTTATATGAATAGTTAAATCACAAAAACAACACCTCTAATTAGATTCAAATCTCGATTTTGATTTAAAAAAGAGGTCTTATAGTCTAGACAAGTGTCAAAAGGACATGAAGAAAACATGTTGATCTATTGATAAGAAATGGAATCTTAAAGCCACAAGAAGAGTGTTTTATTCTTTCTTTAATTCATAGAATTACTAGATTAATATTTCAATAGTGTTATAAAAAGGGGTTACATTTGGTTCTGGTTATAAAAGACATTATATGGTTAAATAAGGCTTGACTAATTGACTGTACAACAAATCACAAAGTCAAAACCGTATCGATTAGACTAAGAAAATTCAGTACCCTATCCCTTAGCCACGTTATGATCCTAGATCCTCCCACCTTTAGCTATTATGGAAATTTCGTTTGATTTGATAGCGTGTAGGGTTTGAGAAACATATAAAATTTGTAGTTAATTGTTTCAGGGTTCAAGCACATGGTCGATCATCCCCATAACTAATTTTAAAGGAATACGACCTTAATATTTTCCATTAAACCGTGGATTGTAGCTTGAGAAATAATGTTTTTTGGAAAAAAAAAAAAAAAATCAAAATTTTGATCTATTTGCACTTCTCAAAAAATGATTCTCTATGTAGAGCTTGTGTGGTTTGTTGGAATGGGGTAGATGGTCCATGAGTCTCATAGGAAAATGTTATGACATATACCATGTGTGCTAATACTAAAAAATAATAACCATATCTCAGACATAAACTAAATATTCCTTATGCAATGCTCGTCTAGTGGTCCAAGGCATCATGCCTAGCCCATTAAGTTAGAGGAAATTGGTATTTATTTGACCTTGTCTTTTAACCTTAAACCACACCCTATACCATGAGATTTATCCCTATTGCTGCAAATATTAGTATTTCCACCACATCCCACCTGTATGTCATAGGTCCCAAGAACCATCCCTAATATTGTAAATCTCAAAATTTCCACCATATCCATATTGCAAGATAGGGCCCATGTGATGGCTCAAGCCCCCAATTTGCCTATGAGGACAATGAATGGGTCTCAAGAACCTTAAATTGTATGATAACCTCTAAAGGCCTTTATATCTTGCTCATGGGCCAAAGATTCCTTGTGCAAGGCTTGTGTGATGGCCTTGGGTCGTGCACATGGCCCATCCACCCCATAGATAAATTCTATGGCCTATGACCCTGGATTTTGGCCATGGACCATAAGAATAATATTTGGTCTTTAAAATAATGAATGGTCACCAACAGATAATTAATAAGTACCAATGATAAATATTTGACTTGAGAAAATCATTCATATTATATGAAAATATTTATGGATTGTATACCAATTATTCCTTATGTAGGTATTTTTTTCTATCCTTGAGGCTCATGCATGACCATCAACCCTAAAGATAAATTCCATGGAATAACACCTTGGATTGTTTTCTTGGACCATGGCACTTACTTTAAGAACCATGCCTGGTGTTCTAAAGCTCATAATCACCACAACATCTCACTCACATACCAAACATTCCTTATGCAAGTCTTTCTGGGTCGTGCTCATGGCCCATCAACCATTTAGGTAGAAATTATGGCCTAAGACTCTAGTTGTTTCAACCCTAGAATATGGCATGGGTTGTGAGAACCATATGTGGTGTGCAAAAATTCAAAATGGCTATGATATCTCCCTCACATACCAAAATTCCCTATATAGTGCCTGTTGTAGGGGCTAGTCGACCTTGTTGACTAGACCCGACGGTCGACTGAGAACTTGTCGGTCCACCGATGTAGTTAGAAGTAGAATTCAATCGGAGTCTACATTAATCGAATGACCCAGGAAGTTAAGTAGTTTTAACTCCCTGAAAGAGGTATAAATAGATAAACATATGAAGGATCAGATAGCTTCACGTGAGAGGTTATATGTAATTGTGTTGTATTGTTCTATCATATAATAAAATGATTATTCTTTGGGCTCTCATTACTTGTGTATGTCTCTACCTATGTCTATGTGTATGCATGTATCTCTATGATGTCTATGTAAGGATCTATTGGTAACACTCCCTACTTTCCCCTAGATTACAACATTGGTTCTATTGCCAGTAGTACTAAACTTGGGCATGTAGAAGTGGAAATAAATGCTAACCCTTCAAGACATACGCGAGTGGTGGGGGAGAAAAATTGAGAACTACATCAGAAACTACACAAGAAGGAATAACCTTTCACTTGTCAAAGCAAGGTCATAGTTCTTTTCAAAGACGCATGAAATATTCCTTGAAGCTATCCTAGAATCATTGTTTTAGCACATTAACAGATCATGTGATGCGTAATCTGACACCTGATGAGAAGTTAGGCCTAAAGTTGGAGAACAGAGGAAGAATGAACCTACACGACTAGCTCGAAATAATTATTGAAGATTATATTTCAGAACAATCTATTGAAGATTAGACGTCTCTCGACAAAATAAAAGAAAATATCTACACCGAATTGCATGACGAATTTTTCTACACGGTTCCAACACTTCTTCATAAATTCCTCCTCGACAAGGGATTCAGTGACATCGTTGAATACTGACCAATATTAGGCACACCGTTACCAAATAGAAACTTCCATGAAAGAGATGAAAAGTGCGAAGCATTCATTGACACAAAGTGTAAAGATACAAGAGAAGCCTGGGATTCCTTCTTGAAGAAATAAATATAGCTAATGCTCTCAAATTAGAGTAAGTCGGGTCGGCAATGGGGGGTTGGTCGAAACTATGAGATGCCATAAAAAAATAAGTTGTGTTTCCCAAGCCTAAATGTTGTCAAGAGGGAAGAAAGCCCATAAGCAATCTGCAGATATCCAGAAAATAGAACGAGATAAAAGACAACAGAAAAGATATGTTCTGGGAGGGTCAGCTTGATAGAGCGCGCGAGTAGTCTGAGTTAGACATAGATCGACCAAACTTGGCAACATCAACAACTGTGGCGACACCCGACAAAACTAATGACATACAACTGAACATCCATTAATTGGTCGACGAACCAAAAATTATGGATTGAATCTGAACCAACTCTACATACTTATCCCGCACCGAAAAGCAGTCCACGAATAAGAGAATTTATCCAACGAAGGTTGCAAATAGATGACCAATCGACAAGATTATGGTACATAATGGATGACCAGGAAAACCTACGAGATGCATTGATTGTCGATCCAGAGAGAAATGAATTTGACAATATGATTATCTAATCTAAGGACCTCATCGACTGGACCCCCATGCAACATCTAATCTCGAGAGAATAAATTAACTATAGTCTAGAAGCGACGCAACCTTTGGAATGGTGGTTAGTAGAATATAAAGATCAAATTTCTCAAACTAAGGACATGTTTTCTATACTTAAGAAGAAACAACTATTCCTTAAGTATCATTCATTTTCGGACGTAGACAAAAACCAACCATAAGATTCAAGAGCTCAGTCAAAAGAAGTAGTAGCTTAAATACCAATAAAACTGAGCATTCCTACCAAAAAAATCAAAATGGGATTCAACCACATCCCGATTTACGAAGGAGAGGAGGACCCAAAATGCCATTGGTTCATATGTGAAACGTTTTGGGATGCATTTGATATTATAGATGAGGATAAGAAAATGTCTCAATTTAGAGATGTGTTGCGCCACCACGCCTTAACATGGTTCTTGAACTACACGAAAAAGCAAACTTGTTCAAAAGAATAAATAAAGAATAACTTTTCAACATTCTTTAAAATTCAGGAAATCACACATCCGACAGACCAAAATTTAAAAGAAATAAAAAAAATACCAAGCGAGTCGGTAAGGGAATATGATAAGAGATTCAAAGATCTCCTAAGTCGAATCCCAATGATGATCGATCAAAACTTGCTAGTCTAGTGGTATGTAGCTGGGCTACTACCAAGAATCTGATCTTTGCTATGCTTATACGAGATAACCAACTGTGAATATGAGCTACATAAGGCACAACAAGTTGATTCATATGACCACATCCCATCGACTTCCTCAACGACGAAGATACTTGAGGAAAAAATAGAACATTTTCAAAAAACAATAAAAAATCTATCTATATGATGCAATGAAATATGGTGCACCACATGCACTGGGGAAGGACACACAAAGGATAATTTTCCCCTAAATTAGCGCACACAAACAATAGACGTCCACTAAATACAAGCCCATAAATATTGTAATATATTTGAATGCCTAATTGATCATAGTATACAAGATTGTCTACATAATCTGAAAAACATGAAGTGGTGCCACATCTATGAAGCTTCTGATCACCGAACATCAGAATTCCATCTAAACGCTCAAAATAAAAATAATATACGAAAAGTATACCACACAGAAACCACTGATCAAACAAACAACTATGGCCAAAGAGATGATTACTATGATGGTCATGGTCAAGGTCGATGAGGCTGACGTGGATTTGGTGGTGAAGGTCGAGGTCGTGGACGACCATATTGTTTAAACTACTGGAAAAATGATCATGACAACACAGATTGTCCTATAAAAGACATAATTGTTCTGAAATTTTGCAACATATGCGGCAATGGATATCTCTCTTTATAAGATTTCCCAATAGTACTCGACAAAATTATACCAAGAAAAAATGTGAATCTACTACACACAGTATCCAGGGAAGAGGTGAGGAACTCCAAAAACTTACATATTGTTACAAGGTCAGGCGTAGGATGAGATATTCACACTCCACTACAAAATTAACAAAGAAAGAAGGCTATCAACTTCCCAAACCCAAATAAAGAAGAGAAAATCATGAGAGAATCTCTTAAATTCTTCAGGAATTCCACAGAAGATCAACAAAGCCAAAGAAGTCGAAATGAAGACACCATCCAAGAATTTTTGCAGCTCCTCAAAGAAATACATTTGATAGGTGGGCTATTGGATCTACTCAACATACTGCGAGAATACAAAGATGGTTAGAAACCGACCAAGGATGCAAATCACCTCTCTTATAACAACAAAGAATACGATGGTCAATCAGGTGGTTGTTGATTTTGGATCGCAAGTCAATATTTTACCACGAGAAACATGGGTATGAATGGGCCGACCCAACCTAGCACCCACGTTGAATTATCTTAAGTTAGTCGATCAAATATTAATAGAACCAATTGGAATATTGAGAAATGCCGACACTCAAATTATGGGAATATCGACTTTGATCGACTTCGAGGTGATTGACCTTGTCAAAGGAATTCCAACATATGCAACTCTTGTCGGTCGTCCATGGGGCCGATGAATGAAAGCAACTATCTCCCTGGAAAGAGATAGAATTAAATTGAAAGGAAGTGGGAGAAAAGTAATTATTCCCTTGGATCCAAAGGAAGGAAAACCATGGATGGAATCATGGGATGAAGATCAAGAAGCCAAATGTCTATATTAGATAAACAATGAACAAAAATATTATATAGCACTGACCGCAGAAGGAGAAATTTTGAGAGAATCCCCCATGTCAGTTGGATATAATTTTGACTCTACATAATACAACTAGAAAATAGAAAATTACAAAGCAAATGCGAAAGATTGTTGGTCTATCAAAATTATTTCAAAGAAACATCATAATATGTGCTACTCAATCAAGGTTGTACCAAAATTATATGAAAAAATAACTCGACAAACTCCCATTCTTATTCTGATTAACAATCAGATAAGCAGAGCCTTGCGATATAGTGAACGACATACCCCTTTGACCCATGTCGAATAGGTAGAAAAATCTATAGGAGAGTTAGGAAGGACAGGAAGACTTGTGAAAACTTTCACAGGCCAGGTTGTAAGATGGTGGGAAACACATTCCCCCCGATTAAAAACATGGACGAATGTGTCGACATACTTCATTGAAAGATTCAAAGACAAGAAATTATTCAAAGATGCAGATATTCCCACATTCAAAATCGACTATGACCCAATAGAACATATTCAACATTGTGAAAGTGTATGGCGAAAAATAGGATATAAAGTTGAAAGGGTATGGCCCCAGATGTTTCCAAGTACATTATATGAGATGCCAAGAAAATGGTATAAGATTGAAGAAGCGTGCGACCATACTTCAAACTGGGCTGAAATCAAAGAAAATTTTGTGTAAGACTTCAAATTTAATCCAGTAGAGGAACACTTGAAAGATGCAACACACCAAATAAAAGTATTTCTAGAAAGTCCTTCACCATATGTACAGAAAGAAAAAGAAAAGATGTTGGTCGATGGAGGATCGACATCGACTTGCAATTTTATGTTGGTAGAAAAAAAGGAAATCTCAATTGAACGGAGGATTGACATGGAGAATATAAAATGGCTAGGACAGAGCTTTCCAATGGAAAAAAAACCATCCAACACTATAGAATAATGTGAATTCGGTATTAAGTATTGCCACAGAACACAAAGAAGACCAGGAACAACCCAACTTCCCAAAAATATTTACAAAAATTGAAGAAGGAGAACGCCATCTCGACGAAGAAAAACCACCAGAATGGATGGATGTGGAAATCAAAACGAAGGAATTCGACATATCAAATGATGGTCGACCAAAAATGGTAAGAATCGGTGAGTATTGGCCTGACAAGCAAATAGCCGACATAGTCAATCTACTAAAAGAGTATCAAGATGTTTTTAGATGCGACTACAAGGACTTGAAAGGACTTGTAGAGGAAATGGGTGAAATGAAGATTGAACTTATTCCAGGAGCAAAAACAATAAAAAACAACCGTACAAATTAGTGCATAAATATAAACTGATCATTCAAAAATAGATCGAAGGAATGCTACAACAAAGCATTATTTATCCTATCGACAAGGTAGAATAGAAAAGTCCCATGGTGGTGCAACCAAAGAAACATGATCCAAAGAAATTAAGAATTTGTGTTGATTTTTGGGGACTCACCAAACAGACTATGACAGATCCATTCCCCACCCCTTTTGTTAATGAAATCATAAATGAAGTTGTTGGTCACAAATGTTATTCATTTATTGATGGGTTCTCAGGATATAAGCAGGTGCCAATAGAAAAAGAAAATTAGGAAAAAAAAACATTTGTGTCAGAATTTGGATCTTTTTCCTACAAAGTAATGCCATTCGAACTGAAGAACACACCAAGATTTTTTTCGAGAATAGTGGTGCTTTGGGGAAAATCCGCCTAAACTGGGTCTAGGGAATAGATAGAGTGATAACTGCCTTAAAATACTAATCTACCCTTAATCTACCCCAAAGCCATCTAAACTAAGTGATGATAGAGGAATGAAAAAGAGGGTTAATGAGTTCACCTTCAGTCATTGTGGTTGGTGTAGACCTCTTTCGCTTGTTTCCACCTCCTAGATCACAGATCTCCTCCCAAAGATGACCTACAAGGGGTTAGGAATGAAATGAAACAACACATACAATCTCTAATGATCACTTTAAAAGTCTAAACATAGATATACATGCTCAAATTAACAAAAGCACGTAAACATAGGGTTTTGGGACCAGGATAAACTCTTTTATTCAATTTCATGATAAAAAGGGTTACAACCTTTGTTGGAAACCACTCCACAAACTAAGTCTGGGCTCCTCTATCGTGGCTCGAAGTGCATCAATCCCACATTATCTTCTCGCAGCCAACATAACACCAAGGGAAGGAGGAAGGGTTGCATAAGGAGAAAGGTTGGAGGGAAAGGCTGAGGCTAAACCTAAAAATGAGATGCAAATCTTGGGCTAAGGGAAGAGATTTTGGCAGAGTTTTCTTATTCTCTTGCTCATGTTCATAAATTACTCCCCAATACCTCTTTTTATATGAGAAAAACATGGTTATTCGGTTTGGTAACAAGCTACAAAGGATAAAATGGTTAGGAAACCCTCCCTAGCCCGTAAACTCCACTAAATTCCGCACAATTTATATTTTTTGCAACTTTTGGAGGGAAACACGGGCTAAATAACATGCAACACATGTGTGTTGGTGGGATAACTTGCATGCAACACGCATGTGTATGCTATCTATTAGTGTAGCAGGGCGTGTACACTATTCAAAAAATGAATTTTAGAGGGAATCCTTAGCAATATTTTTGGAAAAGTATGTAAATGGATGGGCCAATGTCTTGTATGCAAAGGTATGGAATTTTGGACTATAACATATTCCCCCTAATGTGTGAGGTAAGAAGAGAAACTGATGGTCAAAATAAATTACAATATCTTTACATAGTGGAAAGGCACAAAGTTGAGTGAGCCCGAGACGAGTGTTCATGAGCGTGTCATCTGCAAAATAATGATAATCTCACTGAGGTGGGAATACCCATTCTCGGGATGAACTAAGCATGGCTTCCAATCAAGTACACTACAGATCCATGTCATATATGACTATGAGACAAAATATGAATGTCTATATAAAGTGTAGCCACGAACAATATACAACGGATCTACATCTCAAGATCATCTGAAGATATACAAGTAAAATATGGTATGCATCTTCAAGAATAATCGATGCATGTGGTTGGATATGAGGACTTCATAGCTCAATTAAAAATTTCAAGATCTTCAAAACTCAAGTAGGAATACAATAGGAGTGTAAGACTCACTACCTTGAGGTCTTTGACATGCCATCGGGGAAAGACTGGAGGATCTTGATCATTAGGCACATAAATTCATTGATTTTTAATCCAAACTTGACTGGACTCTCGGGATGGACGACTCATGAAAGTCAAGAGATCGACTACAGAATGGCCAACTCAGGTTGGATAAAAATTTCCTTGGAAAAAATCATGAGCAAATGATGAGACTCAGGCATCATATTATTGAAATAAGTTTGTGATAAAGGAGGCACCACAAACTCTCCATATGTTTGGAAGAGTAACAAAATGGAGGAGGAAAGAGCTCTATGTAACGAGAACAACTTCCTAAGGTCATACTAGATCCCAATGCTTGGCGAACAAACATAAGGATGTGATTTTTCTAAGGGAGAATATCTTGCTGTCGATAAAAGAGAATGTATATCCTGTCCCCTCTTTTTGGAATATTTGTTTTTTTTGTCTTTTTAAAATTTATATCGAGCTTGAAAAAGAATAAAATAATGCTACATTGCAAAGGAGGAACGAGTGTACGGGAAAGCAAACTAGTTCCAAGCGCATGGAACATATTGATTCTTTGTGCAAGGAGATGTGTGTAGGATAAGGACACTCGAGAAAATTCCTCCATGGGTCAAGGTGTCAGATCGCGAGGGAAAAAGTGATACAAGGCTTGCATTTAAGGAATGCTTTGAAGGTTCATTTAATAACAACATTAAGTCGATATTAGGCCAAATACACAAGGATAAGACATGCGATGTGATTAAGTATGACACAACATGAATCCTTCTATGTGAAGTTTTACGAGCCCAGAGAAGGTAAGCTTGATGGATTTTCACATTTAGATAGTCTGAAAAACACTAAAAGAAGACTCCAGAGTGTTCCTTTTTCATAATTAGTCCAGTCGGTTCGAAAAAGGGTTAAGCTTATACCGAAAGGACGTTTCTTCAAAACTGTTTTAATTAGTGTGACTTAGACAAGATCACTTGGCTATCTTTTCAATTTTAAGGAGTCTAAAAAGATATTAACTATGGAATCACAACATTTTTCTAAGTTTAGTTTCCTTATCCCCCAAAAGTATAAAATATAACTTAGGATAACTCTCCCAGCGAGACATGTCTCTCGAGACGTACCTTTTTCATGGATAATCTATTGGCTGGAAAAAGGGTTAAACTTATGCCAAATAGATATTCCTTCTGGACCAATTAACGAGTGTGAAAGGAACAAGGTCACTCAACGATCTTTTCATATATAGGGAGTCTAAAAAGAGATTAACTATGGACTTCGGGGGGGTTCCTTTTTCATAGATAATCTCTAAGGCCTGAAAAAGAGATAAACCAAAACCAAGGAGAATGGCCCTTCTTCTAAAATTTAGTCCCTCAGGCCTGAAAAAGGGTTAAAATTACGCCTGAGAATACTCTCCTAGCGAACCAAAGTTCCTAGGGAATACCTTTATTCGTAAATTAACCGTCTGGACCGAAAAGGGGTAAACTATTACGGGACAGATGTGCCTTCAAATTTTAGTTTTATGAGCGTGAAGGGAAACAAGATCGCTTGACAATATTTTCAATTTTAGAGAGTCTAAAAAAGGGCTTAAAGAAGACTCCAAGGAGGGATTCTTTTCTTAAGTAATCCAAACGAGACCAAAAAGAATAAACAAGCTCTCGTTAGATATTTCTTTCAAAGTTTAAGTGAGCCTGAAAGACAACAAACCATGCTTATAGGGAGTCTCTTGGGCATGAGCCATAAAATATGAAGAAGAATGGGGCTTCGATATACAATCATGGCTGGACTAAAAGGACTCCCAAACCTATGAAAAAAAACTCATAGCATGGATGCCAAAATGCAACAAAGGATCTACCTAGGGTATCCATGTAGAGGAAGGCTCTACCACCTAATTACGACACTTCTAAATCAACATAGAAGGTTATGTGTCGCACTTCGGTGGGATCCATCCTATGGAAAAGTGAAAAAAGTCAACAATATGCAAGATTCAAGGTGATGAGAAACTAACCTATATGAAAATGTCGAAAAAACAACTTTACCACGAGATGATGTGAGTGTAACCCATCTCACAAAAACACCAAACCAAAAGAAAAAGTTCATTAGAATGACCCAAAAATATCTCAAAAACAAACTCAAGTACCCATCGAGCCAAGAATAGGGAAAAAGAGGACGAAACCGGGGAAAAAAGAGATTAAAGGGTCTATAAAAAGAGGTGGACAACACATTTTAATTGCAAATTGGAAAATAACCAAAAAGACAAAAAACCCTCTTCTTTAAAACACGAATTCAAGGAGCTATGGTGGGTGAAAAATCTTCAAACCTGAACCAAGTAAGTACAAATGACCTCTCTCCTCATTTTCATTCATTATTTATTGTTTTTTTTATTGTTTAGAGGGTGCACGCCCTAGTAAAAAGGTTGGACTTGCGTGTACGCGGGTTGTCCATGCTCAACATGAGTATGTATGTGGGAAAAGTAACACTTAGCCCACGTACATACACGACTGTCTTAAAGACAACCCACATACATCTCTTTAAGATTTCAAAGAAAATGAAACAAGGGACTAACCTCAATATTTTTTTTGAAATAGGATGTATGTTCACTAGCGAGAGAGAGAACGTGAGGAGTTAGATGTCTTGGTAGAGGAGGATCTAGGGTCTATTTCCATGCTTAAGCAATGTGGTATGTGGAAATTATTTCAGTGTCAATTCATGAGGGCACAACCCAATATACTAAACCATCTGATAGAGTATTGACATCCATATGCAGAGGCCTTCTTGCTAGACGACCAATAATTGACTCTGACGATGGAGGATATCTACTTTTTGACCGACCTCTCTAGGAGGAGGGAACCGGTCAACTTGAGGACCATTCCTCCAGGACCGCACAACATAGAAGATTATATTGGAATGTATTGCAAGTTTGGCAATGAGAAAGTAGGATCTCAGGTGCCAATTCATAATATCGCAAGCCTCAATCTTCAGATAATACTTTACATGATTGGGCGGATCACAGGATCCACAACACTTCATCATGCCTCACGTGCACAGATGCATTGTGCAACTCAATGTCTAGATGCCACCATTTTTTATTGGAGCACTAAAATGCTCACATATATGAAAAAAACAACTGACTGACTTCCGAAGAAGAACGAACAAGAACTTCAGGTTTGAGACCGTGCTATGCACTTTCTTTTTCGAGAGAGTGCCAAGCCTTATCATGAGTGAGATAGTACGAGGCCATATTTCCTCCTTTCCGACATTATGAAGGTGGGAAGATATGTTACCTCAACAGGGTGCAGGGATAGTACAGGAGGTCTTTGATGAAAAATTATTTGATTAGCGGGCCCATCAAATTCCTGTGATCAAGGAATACCCCTACACAGGGATCAGTTTCCTTAGGGATCTTGATATGCCTATGCCCCCATGCAAGGAGCATGGAGAGATAGGTAAGCACACTTTAAAGTTATTTTATTTTTAAATTTTTAAATGCTATTATTTTTATGGTAATGTCAAAGTACTAACTCAATGATCTGTCATATACAGATATGGGATTGGTACAACCATTCGACTTCGCCAGGACCATGCATCGTCCTCGAGCGGATGTCAAACCAACAACGATAGGAGGACCAATAGCTACAGGAGGACTGCCAGTCAAAGAGGCTGAGAGAGTACTGCAATGAGTAGAGAGGAACCTGAAATCTCTCACTCGAGCAGTGTCAATGGCAGAGATAGAGGACCTTCCCCTGACCATGCAACCACATGTTGTAGGGGTACCTAGGACTTGGGTTCAACTGTTTTGACATCTTGCGAACATCGTAGTTCATTATACTAGGGCCAATAGGCCTAGTCCATAGTTAGTGCTGGACAACATATGTGTCGAAGGAACCTTTTGTACTCTATTATATAGTGAGGGCTTGAGCCCCGTGATGTATACCGACTCTATTTGAGGCTTTATGGTCCACTTTTGTACTTAAGACATTATTTTTTGGACACATTATTATATATATACATATTTTTTTTATGGATAATTTTTTTTTACAAATATATTTACATGTGCGTGTATGTGTGTTCTTTTACTTTTATGTGTGAGCAATAAGACAATCTAATACTTGATTATCCAATGTATCAATTAGTTGATTAGATCTCCTAGGAACATGAATATAAGTAATATAATCAAAATAGAGTTCTAAGAGAAGTACCCTAAGGAATCATCGGTGAAGGGTGGGATTGTAGACACAGTATACTCCATTTAACTTAGACACGACCAATTGAGCATCTTGATAAACCAAGAGGTGAGAATTACCATGTGACAAGGCATCACGTAGTAATTTTATTACGACACTGTACTCAATAACATTATTCGTTTCTTTGCCCATACAAATACCTCCAAAAGACATCAATTGACCAAAAGGTGTAAATATCACCCAAGCTGCAGAAGCAAGCCTTCGAGTTTGTTGGCTAGCACTGTTTGTGAACCCAACATAGACCTCGGATTCACATGACATCTGCCATATTGAAAATAATCACAATAAACTACACGTCAATAAAAAAAAAGACAAGACTGTATAAATAAATCTATACGTTATATACAAGAAGTCACACTCATGTGACTGATCTAAGCATAATACTTATTAAGGTAGAGCTTGTTTCTAGGCTTCGATAAAGCGTTACCCTCGAAATCAACTAGTTTATAGGCACCCTTTTCTAAAAATTTCTTAACAATGAACGATTTGAACCACATGGGTTTGAACTTTCCTGTCCCCAAGAGATATTTATCTTAGTCATAAACCAGTACAAGACCACCTTCAAAGAAAACTCAAGGGTGGAAAAACCGATCATACTGACACTTGACACGTTGTTTGTGAGCCTCGTTAGCCAAGGATGCATCTTGACACTGCTCATTGAGCTGCTCGAGATATAAAAGATGCTCTTCAAGTGGAGTAGTGTCGGGAAGTAGTTCCAATACCAAAATAAGAGAAGGGATTTGACACTCTATGCGAAAGACTGTCTCTAGCTCATAAACGAGTTGGAAAGGAGAAAAACCAGTAGTACTCTTGACTGAGGTTTGATAAGCCCAAACTCTCGAGTACAACATCAAATTCCAATTTGACTTGGACGAATTGATCGTTCATTGAATAATAGTCTTGAGAGACTTATTAACAACCTCTACTTGACCATTCTCCTATGGGTAGTAAGGTGATAAATGTTCCTTCTTAAACCCTAGTTTTGATGCTAACTCAGACATCATCTTGTTCTAGAAGTGACTACCATGATCTGGGACAATATCCTTCAAAATATTGAACCTGACTACAATCTGGTTAAAAACGAAAAGTGAAATTGTTTCCCTGTCATTGATGAACGTCAGCATAGCCTCGACCCACTTATTAAAGTAGTCTACCTCTACAATGATATAGCGATTCCCCCTAGATGAAACTAGGCGGCATGTAGTAAAATCAATCCACCACTTGGTGAAGGGATCAACAACAATAACTGGAAACATGGGAGTAGGGTGTGCCCGCATATTCTGAGAGAAGATCTGGCATGAGTGACACTTCTTGACTGCCTCTACACAATCCTTGATTAACGAGGGCCAAAAGTATCCAGTGGGAAGAATCTTCTAAGTTGTTGCCAACCCAGATAGGTGACCGCCACATGCTCCTGTGTGACAGTCATTCAATACAAGTTATTCCTCTTCGTGAGTGAGATAACAACAAAGAATGCAATCCACTCATAGATGATATAAAGTATCATCGAGGATAAGATAATTCCATGCTTGATGACATATTCGCCAATGCTCATCGCGAGAAGTAGAAGATGGGAAATTCAAAGTCTGAAGATACACACATATATCTCCATACCAAGAATCTGAAGATGCAATAAGGAAAATATCCCCATTGATCAGTGACTCTTTGGGAAAATTATTACCACTCTCGACTGGAAGTTCCAAGATTAGTTCAACAAATACCAAGTACTTTTTAGACTTCGACGAAACAAAATCCAAGTCATATTCTTGCAGGATGACTATCCATCGGCTGGTTTTCCCAATGATGACCCATCGTGTTAACACATATTGAAAAGGGTAATGACGGTGGTCTTGCGAAGTAAGATGTAATGACGGAACCGTTGGACAACATGAACAACTGCTAAAGTAAGTTTCTCAACATGTTTGTAGTGGAGTTCCAGTCCTACCAATCCTTGACTAATATAGTAGATAACATGCTCTTTGAGAACATCATCCTCTTGGACCAAGACCATGCCAATAGTAGACTCTGCGGAAACCAAATAGAACAAGAAATCCTTGCCATAATCTGAAGGACTGAGTAGAGGGGCAGATGTCAGAGCACATTTCAACACTTTGAAAGAGCGCTGAGCCACTTCATCCCAATAGAATGGGACCCCTTTCTTCAAGAGACACATAAAATCCTTAGTAATCTCGACATAGTTGGAAACAAAATGCCGAAGAAAGTTGGATTTCCCCTGTAGAGTTTGAAGCTGGGGGATTGTGCGCGGGGGAGGAAATTGAACTATTTTCTCAACCTTCAGAGGATCGATTATGATCCCTTTAGTTGACATGATAAAACGTAACAAGTGTCTCAATGTCACACAAAAACTACACTTATTGGATTCAAGCAAATCCGATAGTAGCGACACCTCTCAAAGATAAGTCATAAAAGGGAGGGATGATCGGATCTGTTACGAGAACGTGATGCCAGATCATCAAGATACACCTCGACTATGTGCCTGAGGTCATGGAAGGAAAATGACATGGCTTTCTCAAAAGTGGATCCAACATTCTTAAGGCCAAAAGGCATTTTCCTGTACACAAATGTACCCCAAGGACAAATAAATGTTGTTTTATGTTGGTTCTTGGGCTTGATCTGAATCTAGTTGTGTTATAACCCTATATTTCATAGTATCACCTGGTGATTGGAATTTCTTCCTCCATTCATTTGAAATTGTAAATAATATTTCATCTTGCAAATGATTTCCAAAAGGAAAAAGAAACGAGAAAATAGGCAGAGTCTGCACAGTTAAATTGCAGACTAGGTTGATGAAAAAAAGCATTAGATTAAATATAAAGTCTCAAAACAAAAATATTTTTCTTTTGTGTCATTGGAGCATGTTTTTGTCCAAAGTCAGAAGGTGACATGACATTTTGTCATGTAGCGCTTAATCCTCATGCTAATCTCATCGACGACATCCATCATTTCCCAGATCAATGGTCCTCAGGATTTTTCAGACCCCCCTAACCTTTCTACCTTTAACGA
>JZKD02S1610473.1:2857782-2875186 GCA_000966675.3 Picea glauca
ACCCCCCTCTCCTATTTCCTCTTACCACCTACCCCCCCCTATGAAATCTCACTCATCCCTCGCTCCAATACCACTCACACCCTCATGATACCAATGAAGAAAATATAACAATCATCCAATGCATAGCAATCATGATAGCAATGAAGAAAATGCAGAAAATTTCAAAGTAAGTGAGAAGTATTTTCCCTTATGTTTCTCTTCATTTAAATTTCCGAGAGAAAACTATAAACAAGCAGATAAGCAAGTTGTAAACAGTATTATGGGGAAACTTTCTTATGAATCAGTTGAGGATGTCATTTGTGATATGGAATTTTTTCTAGATCTAGAATTGTAGCCCTTGAGTTACATTGATTTCCAAACCATAGATGAATTGATGCAGTATAATTTTGTACCATTAAGTTTTGGTTCATTTCCATTTTTGAAGAAAAATGTTGATAATATATCTGAAGCAAAGACTGATAAGCCTATAGAAAATCATGTAGTCTCATTGGAACCATTGCATAATAAGTTGCAACAGTTTTCTGAGTTTTTCCATGATCCAATAGCTGGTGTTTTGGACAATACTTGTAGTCAAAGTCCTTCTCCATTAGCTAACTATGAGCCTACAAATAGATATGATAAAAACTTAATCAAGCAACCGAATTCATTGTCTTGTTCAACAGAAGTCTCATTACAAATCTCTTTCGAAAATTTGCAGTCAAATCAGAAATTGTATGATGATATAGATATCATATGGGCAATACCCAGTCATGGCCTTAAATTTGTTGAATACTTTGAACATCAATAAATAGGTCATGTCTATCATGATCCCATAGCTATCTATATGGAGGAGTTTTTCACTTCAGAGTTTCAATCGATTTCTAGTCCCTCTTTTGTTTTTCATGGTTCCAAAGCTCTTTATTTTGAAGATCAAGCTGACAATCAATTTCTAGTTCTGATTTTTGTTAAAAACAGTGAAGGAGCTAAGGTATTGGATCAAATATTTGATTGGATATATTGGATATTTTATAACACTTGAAGTCAAGCATTCAGTGTTAGAATAGGATTGTATATATATATAAATAAGCTTACTAGGTAAGCATCTTTTCAGCAGTCAGATTTTCAGTGTGCAAATAAGATCGGTGCTATGAGCATTTTTCAAACATTTTTTCAGTTTCAGTTCATATTTCAGTACACAGATCATATTTCAGTTTGAAGTTCAGCCACATAGGATTTAGGATAGAACATGTTGCATATTTTGGCATCAACCCAATGACCGAGGCACTAATATGAAAAATCAAAGATCTACAGTTCTTTACATCTCGCTGGGAGAATTCCATCCCTAGATGGAGCCTATGTTATCACTCCATAAATTTTGTGATATTCATGAGCATTGCTCTCAGGATGAAGTCTCTTGGCTTATTGACTTCCTCAATGATTTTTCCCCTTCATGCATTTTTTCCCAATCCTTCATTCACTTTTGCACCCCTTACTCCCTTGTTCATTCATTTTACTTGCCACATATCTCCTGCCAATCTTCCCTGAATAAAACAAAGTTAGATAACCTAGGATAGATAATAAAATAAAATATTAATTAGTTTGATAACTAATTAAATTAAAAATTTAAATAATTAGTAAATAGGTTAATGTAATAATAATAATTTTAATAATAAAGTAAAATAATTAAAAAATAAAACAAATAAAAACAAAAAGCAAAACATTATAAAAATTTAAAAATTAAAAATAAAATAAAAAACAATAAAATAAAAATCAAATAAAAATAAAACAACAAATAAAAAAAAAAACTAAATTCAAACTAACTTATACACTCTATATCCTAATTCTACTAATCTCCCCTCCCGTACTTTACAGATCATATTCCAATCATGCATCCCATTCCAACCAAACAAAGGAAATCAACAGTTATGCGTAAATTTTGGACCCCCCATCCCCTCTGACATTTAACCAAAAGGGAGGGTTCGAAAAGTGGTTTTTACTATTACCATGTTTTACCAGCTGTCACCTCCCTATTATTTCGGACCCCCCCGTTAAACCACTTACCACCCTACACCCCCTCTGAAAACCACTTCCCCCCCTCCAAAAACCATTTTTGCACATTTTTGCACAGTTTTACCAGCCATCTTCCAAGGCAGATTCTAAGCAAATGAGGATGGATTTTCAAAATCAGAAGAAGGTTTTTGATCAGCAAAGGCTAAATAAAAATAACCTCTCCGATATTTTTCATATATGTTACAGAATGGGAGAATCAGGAGCATCTTTGATCCCTCTTTTTTAGGATTCAAATTTTTCTTGTTTGACACATATTTTTGAAATGCAGATCCCGGGTAAATGGAGATGAATCTCAAGGAAATGAGAGAGGTTTTTTCTTAGAAAAAAATGATATACAAAAACCTTCTCCAAATTTTACACATCTATCATTATTTGGGAGATACAAACTCATAATTGAAAAACTATTTTTTTTCAGCAGTTTGGTCTATTTTTGGGAATACAGTTCCAAGTTTTAATGTAAAGGGCTGCTATTATTTGGGAAATAGTTAGATCCAACCTCCTGAGCCTAGGGGATGATTTTTCCTATATATATTTGTGATTTTGATGTAAAATGGGAGAAAACATGTGGAGATAGTAGATGCATTGATGGGAAGCAACTACCTGAGCTTTATGTAATCAAATTCTAGTAATATAGTTGCAACGATTGCAGTATTCTCGTGTTACTTGTACTGGTGAAGTGTATCTTTGTTTTTATCCTTTTGTTTCCTCTGTTTTTCACATGTTATTCATCAATTTTCTGATTACCCTAAGAGATAAACAAACATAATTTGTTTAGAAATGCACTATGTTTCTAGCTTAAGATAATCTTTATGTTTTCAACTTGATTATTAATGCCAGGATTCTTAATTTCCTTGGTGTAGTCTAATACTCTCACCTTTTTCTTCAAAACCATCTCAATTCTAAAAATCTAGTTTAGGTGCCTATCTTTCCCTGCAGGGTTACCTATATATCTGAATTGATTGCAACTCAACTTGACTCCATTGCCCAATGGCTTTCCCTTGTTGTTCTTTCCAAACCAATTTAAAAGCCAAACCCAGTACTTTCATAACTAGCTTAAAATTTCAGAAGAACATAGCTAATCATATAGGGAGATCCCTCTCTGAGGCAGGAATGGATAGATCCCATCTTCAAAAGTGGTTTTATGGTTACCTCTATCTATTTCTTTCTAAGCCTTAGAAATTACAGAGTTCTAACAAGTTGTACCTGGAAAAACCATCCATAAAAGAAAATACCTCACAACTTGCACCTTCATCGACAATTTGGTCAATGAATGGGCTTGGAAAATTATCTTTCAGGCAAGCATTATTCATATCATGAAAGTCCATACACACCGGATCATACCTTTCTTTTTGTTGACAGGAATAGGGTTTGACACCCATTCCATTAATTGCATTGGATAGATGAAACCAA
The DNA here is from genome assembly GCA_000966675.3 of Picea glauca. Classification (NCBI taxonomy): domain Eukaryota; kingdom Viridiplantae; phylum Streptophyta; class Pinopsida; order Pinales; family Pinaceae; genus Picea; species Picea glauca. The sequence continues at coordinate 2,861,242 of JZKD02S1610473.1, forward strand.
ACTTGATGAGTTTCTATACCTCATCCTTGATCGTCGCTGCCTTGTGAGAATTGACCAGGCGAAGATTCTATCAGATAGGCTTAACATTGGGGTAAGTTGTGATTTCATGTTCAACGATACATGGGTAAATTCCTGGGATATCCTCGTAAGACTAGGAAAATTCATCACAAAACTCTTTAAATAATTCAATGTAGATCTGAATCTCTTTAGGGGAATAATTTTCTCCGACGAAGACATTTTCCACGATGCCAGGGGTTCTAGAGATGTCGATAGGAACTGTTTCAACTATACTTGCCATGTTTCCCTCAGCATAGATTCTGTGCATGGCCAGAGGGTTAATAGGACAATGGGAATCTCCATTCACGGTCGTAATGAACTCTCCTGCTGTTATTCTCTTTAGCTCAGGTAATAAATAAGATCAGTGGTGAAGATCATCCCAAGGTCTGTCTGGACTAGTAATTTCCTCCAAAATATCCTCATCAGAGGGAAATACTAATTTTAAAGGATCGTAAGTGGTGAGAGAGTGTTGATCCCAAATAGGCTCGAGAAGGGGATCTAGCTCCTGTGGGGAAGCCAGATCAGGGTTGGTCGAGGCTTGCTAGAAAATAATCTACACAACCTCAACAAGAAATAAGGGAATAACCATTCTAGGGTGTCCTACCTGTTCCATCAAAGCTGATGGGGAAGGTAAAATCCACAAGTCATTAAAGTAACTTGTTCTAAAAGACATGACTTGAAAGATCATAGCCTTTGGCTGGTCGAGTATAGCGGAAATAAACTTGACATAATTAGTAGGCGGCGGATAATTGAAAGTCCCCATTAAATATGGAAACAATATGGAACATAAGTTGATGGTGCCTAGCTGCGGGTTGTCAATCATCAATATCGTGGAAGCCCTTGATTAAGGGTCAGGACGAGAGAAGGATAATTGATCAACGATTATGATCCAACCTTCATGAGGAAAACATAAGACACGAAAAATGGTGGATACAACTGTTGTCATATCATAGGTCCAACTCCTCCCTAACAAAATATTGTAGTCAAGAGGCGCATTGACTACTTGTACTTAGACACACATGGTTTTTCCCTCCAACTGCAAGGGGAAGGAGGGAATTATGCCATCTGGTCTAAAAGATCAACCGTCAAACACGGTTAGCAATGTGGGTGACAGAGGAAACTCAGGTTGGCTAATGGCCTTCCAACATGCCAATGCCATCATGCAAGTCGAGGTACCCTCATCAACCAGCGTACGAAAAATGTTCCATGTCAACGATTTCGTGGCATACACCACTACTATCTGGAAAGCGACGTGGTGAGGAAGACAAGGTTTATAATCTGTAGGGTCAAGAAAACATCATTCCCGAATTAGTAGTCTCATCCGTTCCCAAGGCAGACAACAATTCTTTCCTTTGTGAGGGGAAACTTTGGAGGACTTCTAGTGTAGACATTGCACAAGGTGTTTGTGCCAGATCCTCCACGATAGAGTAATTCTGAGCATCCCTTGCATTCGGGTTGTGAGAAGCCTTTTTAAATGCACCCTTAGGGATGTGAGTCATAGTTTCTCCCACAGTCTTCTCAATTTTAAGAGGAGGAAGTGGGTTGGAGGCTTCTTTTCCCTTCTCAGCAGATTCTGACATTTCATAATTATGAGCCTTGGTCTGTAGATGAGCTTCGTGTTGGGGTCCTATAATCATAGGTAATTTGATTCTTTAGATACCTATTTGGCATTACTATCGTGATGAAGACATCTGGATTGCTAGGTTTGGTTGATTTCATTTCTCCCTCCTTATATTTCGCCAGACCCTTCATCACCCTACTGCATCCTTCATTCACCTCTGCACCACTCACTCCCCTGTCCATTTATCTCATTGGCTACATCTCACCCACCACTCATCCCTGCATAAACAAAGTTACATAACCTTAGGATAATAAAATATTAATTAGTTTAATAAGTATTTAAATTAATAGTGTAAAAATTAATTAGTAGGTTAGTAATTGGGTTAGGGTAAAACATTAATTAAAAAATAAAATAAACACTTCAATTAAAATACAATAAAAACAAAAAAAATAAAATCATTTAATATTAAAAACAAAACAATATAAAACAAAATATAATAAAGTAAAATAATAAAATAAAAAGAAACGTACAACAAAAATAAAACACAAATAAAAACAAAACTAAATAATTAAACATTTAAAACATATATAAAAATACATAAAACAAAAACAAAAACAAAAAACATGTAAAACAATAATAAAACAAAAGTTAAATAAAAATAAAATAAAGTTTAAATTAAATAAACATAATAAATAAAATAAAAAACATATAAAATAAATAAAATAAAAAACAGAAAACATGTACTTTACGCACACATCCCAAAAATTAAAATCAACGCCCGTAATGTTTTATGGAGCCCCCCCGTCCATCCTAACTTTAACGAGGTGGGGGGGGGGGGGTCTAGGAAAAGTGGTTTTCACTTGGACACTTGTCACCACTAGGTGTTCCGAACACCCCTCCTAATACCACTTACCACCCTAGGGGGGTCCAAGATACCACCTTCCCCTCCAAAAACCACCTTCCCCCAAAATCAAAAACTTTTTTTTGGCATAGTTCAACACATCATCTTCAAAGGAGCACAGTTGGAAAATGAGAGTGGATTTTGAACATCTGAGAGAGGTTTTTGTTCAGCATGGGCTGAAGAACAATAAAAGATCCCATATTGTACAGAGGTGTTAAAATTCAGGAGAATCAAAGCCATCTCTGAGCCCTATTTTTCAGGCTTCCATTTTTCCTGTTTTGGTCATGATCTTGAGGAAGATGTTTTGGAAAGATGGAGATGAATTTGGAAAAATTGAGAGAGGTTTTTACTCAGCACAGATTCATATACAATAAACTATTTCAATTTTATCAAATAGGTCATATTTTTGGAGGAGAAGCGTCTGATTGACCTCTATTTTCAGCAGTTCGACCCATCTTTCATGGAAGACAGTTCAAAATTTTCATGGATTTGTTTCTATCTTTGTCCAAGTTGTTTATTTCGACCTCCTGAGCTTGGGGGAGAGTCTTTTCTATAAATGGTTGTAATTTAAATGTGTTAAGGGGTTGGTTAGTGTGGAATTTGAGAAGCTGAAGACCAACATTGTAATGTAGCTCACAGTGAGCATATTTTTATTCTCCAAATAATACAATTGCAGAATTCTTATGCCAAATAACTTGGTGATGTATTTTCTTATGTAATTGTTTTTTATGTATTCACAATCATGTTTCTGTCTGAATTGTCTTCAGGAATTAAAAGAATAGAATTTGTTGAATTAGACACTTTATTCTGGCTGTTGATAATTTCTATGTTTTCCTTTGAGATACAGGTGGAGAATTCTTAATTTCTCTCCATATGCTATTGATTTTGTTTCCAATCTCCTATCCTCCTTTCATTTAAAACTCTAAGATCCAAAGTTTTAACTACCTTTCCCTACAGATTATCTTGTTGAAAATGGATTTTGATTATTTTGCTGCTGTGAATCCATAGCCCAATGGTTCCTCTTCTCTTCCCCTACCCAATTCTTTAAATCAAAAACCTGTACTATCATAGCTAGCCTAAAATTCCCATTAAAAAAAGCTAGATCAGACAGAGAGAGCCCTCTCTGAGTCTTGGAGGGATATATCGATGACTCCAAGTGGTTTGATGTTACCTCAGTGATTGCCTCCACAACCTTAGGCAAATTACAAAGTGATAACATAGTGGGGACCGTATTGGGGAACCTTCCTCAAAAACCATATCAAGTTCTAGATCTGATTACTGATGGTGGATAGTAACCAGACACAATAAGGATGAATCATTCACCTGGGGACTCCAATCAACTCCAGATCAGTTCCAATTCAAAGACTCCACTGGACAAAGAACCTGAAACATGACCAGACCATCTGAAAAGATCAGGTATTTAAGATGGAATTTTATCTAAGATATGATAGGTTTTATTTTTAATTATTTCTTCCCTTCTCATGATCCTTATCCAGATCATATGCCAAAATTTTTGAAGAGCATGTTCAACCTAATGAGCCTCAAGAGGTAAGCCTAGTGTTACAATCCCTGTACATACTCTTACACCTGTAAAAATCTGAGATATATACAAGCCTCTTGTCTTACCTCCCATACTCCATGATTTCCTTTCCAATTACTTCCAATATCTTCCCATATTTGACGAAAAATATGGCTATATCACTGTTGAAAAACACATTCAAGGTTTTTAAAATTATCTTGACCTTTTTGAGGTGGAAAAAAGTGATGTTAGTATTAGTCTTTTTTCTTTATATTTGCAAAGTAGAGCTAAGAAATGGTATAAAGATCTGCTAGCTGCAAGCATCAGTGATCTCAATCAGTTTGTGAAAGTTTTCTTGGATCAATGGGTGATCAAGAGGAATCCCTTCCTCATTTTGGAAGAATATAATCACTTGAAAAGATAGCTAGGAGAAACAGTGCATCAATTTTCAGCCAGATTCAATCAAGTTTACAATTCCATGCCTGCTGATATACGACCACCTCCTGTTTTAGCTCTCTTACACTACCCATATGCCTTTGATATATAGATTTCATTTCAGTTGAGGGAAAGAAACACCACAACACTCAAAGAAATGCAAGATAGTGAAATAAGTGTGGAAGCCCATTTGTTGATCAAAAGGTCAAAGTTGGAGGCAGAAGACAAAAAGAACAAAGAAAAGGAGCATCTGACATCCTCAGAGGTGAAGCTAGACATTCTGGAAAGCACCATGGAAGAAGTGTTGCACAGGATTAGCATAAGAGAAAAACTTGATGTTCAAAGACATCATGTTCCATTGATTACAAAGAAAGAAAGGGTCATTGTTCCCAAACACTTTGCAGATCACCCTTGGTATCATGGATTGGAAAATGATTATATCATGTATTCAATTCAAATCTGGTAAAAGATGAGACTCAAACTCAACTTGTAGAGGAACAACCAGTTGATATGATGTGCATGTTTGATGACATTTCTTTCATGGATGATCTACCCAAGTATGATAAATATGATGATAATGACACCAAGGTTGACTCTTCAAATCAATCAACAACATGTTGTTGGGAGGAGGAATCTCAGTTACAAATCAAACATGGAAATCAACCTTTGCACAAAAATCATGACAACAATGAGGAAAATGCAACAAATCTCAGAGTAAGTGAAAGATCTATGCCTTTATGTTTCTCTTCATTTCAAATTTTGAGAGAAAATTATAAACAAGTTATTGATAGTAAAGATGAATGTTATAATCACTCAGTTGAAGAGGTCATTGATGATATGGAAGATGTTCTAGACCCAGAATTGCAACCCTTGAGCTACATTGATTTTCAAATTCTAGATGAAATCTTAGAGACAAAGAAAGAATATGAATTAATGCATTATAACTCTATACCATTAACCTTCAATTCATTTCAGTTTTTGAAGAAAATTTTTAATCATGTCATGGATGATAAACACATAGAAAATCAGGAATTTGTATTGGAACCAATAAAAAAGTCATCCCAGTCCATGAAAGATCCAATAGTTGATGTGTTGGATGACTTGTGTTGTCAAAGTCATGGTTCATTCACCAGTTACGAGCTTAAAAGCAGCTATGATCAAGACATGATTAGGGAATCAGTTGCATGGCCTTGTTTAGAAGGAGTCTCATTTCAAAGTTTAGCAAAAAATTTGCAGCCATATCAGGAATTGTATAATGATGTAAAAAGAATGTGTCATACCCAATTATGACCATAAATTTGTCAAAAGTCAAGAAATAGGTCATGTCTTTCCTGATCCCATAGCAGGCTACGTGGAGGATTTTTTCAGCATAAAAGATCAATCATGTTTTCAGCAGTGGCCATTACATTTTGTAGTTTTGATTATGTGGACAAAAGGTCAAGTTGTCCTTTTGATCGTGCCAACAAGAAGTCAAGCAATCCACTTGTTTAAGCAACTACTTGACTAGCTTCATTGGCATTTTTGTATTATTTGATTCAACATGATTTTCAGCAGTATAACATAGGTAGCAATGTGCAAATAATCTCAGCTCTTTGAGCATCCCTTTCAATGATTTTTCAATCTCAATTTCAAAATTTCAGTCTTCAGTTTGATTTGGTTTCGGTTGAAAGATCAGAACAGGTACAGGTTGTAGAATAAAGTTTTAGGATCAACCCAACGAAGAAAAGCACTGGTCTGCGTGTTCAGAGTTCTATGATTCTTGTCACCTTTTGAAAGAGTTTTCATCCCTAGGTGGATCCTATATTGGGGTCTTATAATCATAGGTAATTTGATTCTTTAACTACCTATTTGGAATTTCTCTTATGATGAAGAAATCTGGCTTGATGGGCTCGGTTGATTTCATTTCTCCCTCCATCCAATTCACCCGGCCCTTCATCACCCTGTCGCATCCTTCATTCACCTCTTCACCACTCACTCCCCTATCCATTTATCTCATTGACTACATCTCGCCCACCACTCATCCCTGCATAAACAAAGTTAGATAACTTTAGGATAATAAAATATTAATTAGTTTAATAAGTATTTAAATTAATAGTGTAAGAATTAATTAGTAGGTTAGTAATTAGGTTAGGGTAAAACATTAATTTAAAAAAAAATAAACACATCAATTAAAATACAATAAAAACCTAAAAAATAAAAACCATTTAATATTAAAAACAAAACAAAATATAATAAAGTAAAATAATAAAATAAAAAGAAACGTAAAACAAAAATAAAATACAAATAAAAACAAAACTGAATAATTAAACATTTAAAACATATATAAAAATACATAAAACAAAAATGAAAACACTTAAAACATTAATAAAACAAAAGTGAAATAAAAATAAAACAAAGTTTAAATTAAATAAATGTAATAAATAAAACAAAAAAATTATAAAAAAAATAAAATAAAAAGCACTAAACATGCACTTTACACACACATCCCAAAAATTAAATTGGCACCCGTGATGTTTTCCGGACCCCCCCGTCCATCCTAACTTTAATGAAGGGGGGGGGGGGGCTCCGAGAAAAGTGGTTTTAACCTAGACACTTGTCACCACCAGGTGTTACCGGACACCCCCTCCCCCCCCTAATACCACTTACCACCTTGGGGGGGTTCAGGATACCACCTTCCCCTCCAAAAACCACCTTCCCCAAAAATAAAAAACTGTTTTTTTGCACTGTTCAACACATCATCTTCAAAGGATCACATCAGGAAAACGATAGTGGATTTTGAAAATAAGAGAGAGGTTTTTATTTATAATGGGCTGAAGAACAATAACCTTTTCCATATTTTGCACAAGTGTCAGTAGTTGGGAGAATCAAATCCATCTCCGAGCCCTATTTTTCAGGCTTCTTTCCTGCTTTGGTCATGATCTTGCGACAGATATTTTGGAAATATGGAGATGAATTTGGAAAAACCAAGAGAGGTTTTTACTCAAAATGGATTCAGATACAATAACCTCTTTCAATTTTCTCACAATTGTCATATTTTGGGATATACAAGTGTCTGAGTTGACCCCTATTTTCAGTAGTTCGACCCATCTTTCATGGCAGACAGTTCAAAATTTTCAGGGATTTGTTTCTATCTTTGGCCAGGTTGTTGATTTCGACCTCCTAAGCCTGGGGGAGAGTATTTTATATAAATGGTTGTGATTTAAATGTGTTGAGGGGTTGGTTAGTGTGGAATTTGAGGTGTTGAAGACCAACATTGTAATGTAGCTCACTGTGAACATATTTTTATTTTTCAAATAATACAATCGCATGATTCTTGTGTAAAATACCTCGGTGATGTATTTTCTTATGTAATTCTTTTTCCTGTCTTCCCAATCATGTTTTTGTCTTAATTGTCTCCAAGAATTAAAAGAATAGAATTTGTTGAATTAGACACTCTATTCTGGTTGTTGATAATTTCTATGTTTTCCTCTGAGATACAGGTGGAGAATTCTTGATTTCTCTCCATATGATATTGATTTTGTTTTTCCAATCTCCTATTCCTCCTTTCATTTAAAAATCTGAGATCCAATGTTTTGACTACCTTGCCCTGCAGATTGGCCTGTTGAAAAAGGATTTTGATTATTTTGCTGTTGTGACTCCATAAACCAATGGTTCCTCTTCTCTACCCCTACCCAATTCTTTAACTCAAAACCCTATACTATCATAGCTAGCCTAAAGTTCCCATTAAACAAGGCTATATCAGATAGAGAGAGCCCTCTTTGAGTCTTGGAGGGATAGATCCATGACTCCAAGTGGGTTGATGTTACCTCAATGATTGCCTCCACAGCCTTGGGAAAATTACAAAGTGATAACACTTCAGACTTCATCATATAAACATTTGTATATTTGTTGTTAGTATTAGGCACAGGGGCTCCCTAATCCCCCTAAGGCATGTTCGTGGATGAGGAAGCTTGAGACAAAATTTTCCCTTGTGGAAAAAGGTTGGTTAACACAACAAGTTGTTATTGTGCCAACAGATTTTGGGATTCCTCATTCCGAGGGAATTGGTGAGTCAAGTATGTTGGGGCTCATAAATGTCCTTTTTCCATCCACCTTTCCTTCATCATTCTCCACATTTGATCGCCCCATTAACCTTTCACGATATCATTTCCATAAATATACTCAGGTTTCACCTTATTATTTTCCACTTTGTTCATTTTAGTATTAAAAGGGAATTTTTGATTAAATGTTAACAAATTGACATGTTTTCATATATATCTCAAAAATGTGGGAGCTTTGTAATGTGTAGGAATATGTGAAGGATTAATTCAAAAGAACTTCTCGAATACTTCCTCCACCATTTCAAGATTTGAGGAGATAATTCAAGCCCATTCCAAGGAGAAGATCATGGAGATTTGCTTGGAATATCTTATCCAAGATAAATGAGAGATATGTGTGAGGATTTGAAGGGATTATATTTTGTAATAATGGGAAATAGTTGAGAGAATAGTGGATCTGTAATAATGAGATGGTTATCTTATCTTCAAGGCTCTCATGTATAAAAGAGTGTGCTCTCTCTTCATGAGGATTCAATTAGAATTAGAGGATGGAATTAGAGTAGTAATCAAGTAGATAATTAAAGTAGTCATTTGGATTTGAAAGAAAGGGATTCGTAGCTTTGATTCATGGATTTGGTTTTCATGCTTTCATTATTTTGTTATGAGGATTGATTTGATTATTATAATGTAAGATTGCTTCATTGCCGTGAGCTCACATATGTTGTTGTATCATTCAACTCTTCACATGTTGTATTTGTTTTTCCTTCATGTAGTTTGCCATTCCTAGATTAATTTCATTTGCACAATTTCCCATTCTTAGAGTAATTTCATTTACGCAACTAAATTAATTCCATTCCAAGTCGCGTGTTTTAATTTCCTACATTAGATTAATGATTCAATTTCATTCATGTGTTAGATTAATGATTCGATTTTAGTTGTAGATTAAACATTAGATTAGATTAGTTCTGCTTCAATCTTGCATATACTTTGCGTGTGCTTCGTCAGTTTACAAACCTCGGGTTGAAAAATTAAATAGTTGGGAAAATACTACAATGCAATTAATTCAACATTAGTTCGGCCCAATATAATGACTGTTGTTCCCTTGTTACAATTGCTATTCCTTTTGGAGGTAATATTGTTCATTTGAATAGAACAATTGTCGTTCCCTTTTACGATTACTATTCCTTCACAGGTGTTGCATCTCTGGAGGCTGGGTATTGAAAATGGAAGGTAAGAACCTACGTAGGCAACAAGTAAAACGCTTGTGCCAACGCCTACCTTTGGATGATGCATAGAGGTTATATTTTAGGACATCTTTAGAGTCCAACATTTTGGGACCATTGCCGGGGAAGCACGATGGATTGAGGTATTAGTTTCTTTTTCATTTCAATTCATGCAAGTGTAATCTAGTCGTGTTGGTAAGGGGTCATAGAAGCTAGTGAGAGGAGACTCCTCATGTTCTCCCTACCAACTAGGTAAAAGTAGTTTCAATTTATGCAAATTTCAATTTATGCAAGAGTGTTTAATTTCTGCAAGTGTGATCTATACATGTTGGTAAGGGGACATAGAAGTTTGTGAGAGGAGACTCCTCATGTTCTCCCTACCAACTAGGTAGAAGTAATTTCAATTTCTGCAAATTTCAATTTTTGCAAGATTAGTTTCAATTTTTGCAAGTGTGATCTACATGTGTTGGTTCTAAGGGTCATAGAGCTGCTTCAGTGTAGATTTCTCACTATCCCTACCAACTATCAGGAATGTTTTAATTTCCGCAATTGTGAAGAGTAATTTTTTTTTATGTTTTAGCAAGAGATTTTTTTTAAGTTTTTCATTTTGATTTGGGTGTTGTAAGAATCCTTTTTTTAACATGATTTAACAATGAATTTAAGCTTGGAACAACTCACTCAGATCCTAGAAAAAGTCAAGGTCTCCTCTTCTCCGGAAGAAGAGATCTTGACAGTAGCCGAAATCTTATTCACTCCTTTTGAGGTGAACAGAGAATCAATATACGAAGAACCTTGCATATTTAATGAAGAACCATTAGGCACGCAAGAGGTCAAGGAGGACAACGAGGAGATGCAACATGATCTAAGTAAGACAAATTACGCCTACGAAAGCCTGATTGAACGTTGGTTTCAAGCAACTAATAGGTTAGTTCCACTTAGTTTTCCTTTTTATATTGTTAATTTAGAACTTCAACAACTAATTTATCATGCCCATACATATTCCCAACTGTCAATTGCGAAATTGAAAGATAACATATTTTTATTATTGTTGTGTGCATGACTACATTGGTTGTTTGATTATACATAACTAATCTCTCATTTCTAATTAGCGTAGTGTAGGTAGGGATTTATTTTCAAGTTTGTTATTTTCTAGAATAAGTATGCTCTCCTCTGCTCTTCGTGCGACTGCGAGGATAAGAAAGTAGGATGAATGATTGGTTGATCTAAGGAATATCAATTAATTGATGAAATGAAAATTTTCGCCTAATCTATTTTTTTTCCGTCTTCCATTTGCTCATAATTTTTTAAAGCCTGCAAGATAATTTTTTATTTTTTATAATAGAAGAAATGGTTGCGCATGCTTCTATCTGCAAATAAAAAACAATAAGTATGTTAGAAAAAATATAAAACAATAAAACAATAAAATATCATAGAGCCCAACATTTTGAAATTATCTGAGGATTGAAGCATTCAAGAGTGATCCAACCCAGACCATGGCGTTTGAACTCATCCAAAGGAAGAAAAATTATAACTGGGATGGAGTTGTTGAGAGCTCTGACCTAATGCATGAAGTCTTTAGGCATCTTGATGATCAATCTCTGGCAGTAGCCACCTGCGTCTGTAGAGTGTGGCGTCAGGAAGTCATGAATAATAATGTGTGGGAACTGGTTTGCACCAAACACTGGCCTGACACTAGGGATTCTATCAAGTGTCTCAGATTGATGGTAAATTCCATGGGAGGATTCAAACATTTATATTCAAATTACTTGCATCCTATTCTGTTGGGAAAAGGTAGACGTTGATGTAATCCTAATTTGTACCTGTCGCAGCCAACTATTGCATCAAACAATCGTAATTATGAGATGAATATAGTATGGGGAGAGGACCAAGTTCATCTTTCTCTGTCACTATTTTCTGTTGAGTATTACATAAGGCTTGGGTTTTGAAAAAGCTCTTACGCCCACCATTTCAGTTCTAAATATGAGTGACTACAATTACATGGTTGATAGGATCATGTCAAAGTATGATGACAGTGCTGTGCTAAGGGAATTGAAGCAACAGACTAAATTTAAGCCTGTTTACGAGGTGGATGAAAATCGTGTTACAATCCCAGATTCAATCATCAAAGAAATCAAAGAAGTTGCTGACACTATAATATTAAATCCAATTTGATTGATTTGCAGCGATATTCTTCCATATTTAACAGTGATTGGTAAAACTGCTAGCCTCCATATCAAGTTTGTTGTACTCCCAAAAATAGAAAAAGATATGCTACCGGTAAATTTTGAGTGTATTTCTAGCGAAATGCAGGGATTGCGATTGGAATGGGTTACGAGTTTGCCACATTTAGTTTGCTAGCTATGCCAGACAAAATAATATTCGGTGGCTCTTGTTATTAATTTGGACACGCTTGCTATCTCAAGATTTGATTGTTTCAATAAGTTTTTATCTTTCAAATCACTTGAGTGAACTTATTAATTGAGAATTAATTAATTTCAGGGCGACAGTTCTAACCATGTGCAATAGGTCGTTTGCTTCATTTTCTTATAAGAGACCAAGAACAATTAGCCAAATCTTATGCATAAATTGTTAAGTTTTGGGCACCGTCTATTCAAAGGACAATACCAGTAAATGTTGAACGACAAGCAACTGCTCCCACACAAACACTGATTCCCTCTGAGTCATCGGGACCTTCTGCTCCCAATTCCACAGAGAACAATAGTTCTCTTGAAGAAGAAGTTGATGGGCACTCAATCTATATTAAAAATTTGCCTTTGAACACTACAAGTTCCCAACTTGAAGAAGAGTTCAAGAATTTTGGGCCCATTAAGCCTGACAATGTCCAAGTTAGAAGTAACAAGCAACAAGGCTTATGTTATGGTTTCGTGGAATTTGAGTTATCAAATTCTATGCAGAGTGCTATAGAGGCATCACCAATTACCATTGGGGTACGCCCAACATATGTTGAGGAGAAGAGGCCTGTTGGGCCTAGAGATATTTGTGGATGGTTCCCACCTGGAAGAGGTGATTTTGCTGATCGTGGGCGAGGTTCTTTTGGGCGTGGTGGCTCTAAAGGATACCAAAGGGTTTATTAGTTTGAAAATGGTAGTAGGGGTGCTTGGCCCAGTGGTGCGAATCAGATGTCCAGAAATGGGCAGAGGTTTGGCTCTGTTGCTACATGATTGGTTCTATCAGTATCTACTGAAGATTGGGTGCAAAATAGCTGTTCGAATATATACGTCAATGTGCTGCAAAGAACCATGCTTAGATCTAGTACAACTGACTCGATTTGCAAACACCTAGAACGCTTCGATTTGCAGCAAAAGAAACAAACTCCTCGAATGAAAACGCCTCAGAAACTGAAGGTTTGGTGCTCAGCTCGTTGGTGCTTCCATTTTCAGTATTGGGAGTGCTTATCGAGCATCTTTAGAGCCTTGGATATTCCTTCATAGGACCTCTCACGTAGCAAAAGTTGGATACATTTTTACACGTTGAGGGGCAGAATGTTAAGTAGGCGTATGCGAGAATTATTTCTCCCTGGCCATTGTACATGTGCGCTCATTCGTGATGGTCAGGAAGAAGGGTTGCTTCAGTATTAAAGCAGGTATAAGATAAGGGCATTTTGCAGGTTTAAAACCATCCAAATCTATTTTATGCATTTGTCAGGTTGAAAATGTATTCTGAAGAGACCAGCTAATAATTATTTATTACAATAGCATATCCAATGGCTCAGGATCTAATATGACTATATATGCACACCTCAAACATTCACTCAGAGCATTAGATGATTTGCATGCGATTAGGTCCTTCAAAAACAACTCCACCGAACTTGAACCTTGATTATGTCGTGACTTCATATGACCATTTCTTTACAAAGTACCTTGCATCGATCCTTGTGCATGCCATGTATTAGTTGCATTATGAAAATCACCATCATGAAATCAATTATATACTTGTAAATGATGACGAAATTTGTTGCGTTTCCTAGCCTCAGTTCATAGATTTTCTTTCAATTATTTTTATCTTATTAAAAAAAATAAAAAAATAAAAATTATTATAATAATAAAACAATTTTTCTTCTATTGGTTTGTTTTATTATAATAATAAAAAAGAAATTTTCTTCTATTGGTTTGTTTTATTATAATAATAAAAAAGAAATTTTCTTTTATATATATTTATATATATATATATATATATATATATATATATATA
>JZKD02S1610473.1:2875275-2887863 GCA_000966675.3 Picea glauca
GTTTTGTTTAAAGAAAAAAAATAAAAAATAAAAAATAAAAAAATAAATTATAATTTTTTTTTAGGCTAAATTCACGAAAAATAAAACTTTTTAGCAAATGGATCTTTTTATAAATTCCTGAAAACAATATCAAACATGTTTTTTCGATTTTACTCTAAGAAAGAAATCAACGATGAAATAAAACACGCGGGCAACGACCATGACAAGAGGTATAAAACACATTTTATTTTTTACTTTGTCGCATTTGTCCTTCTTTCTGCATGTTATATTTTTGAACATCTCACAAGTTTTCATGCAGGATTTGTACTAATTTTTTCCAGGAGCATGACCAATCACATCTTGCTGCTGAAGTGATTTTAAAAAATCACAAAAACTTTTGAAAAAAAAGATATGCTTTCTTGACTTCTTGAAGGAGTTGTTACTCATCATAAACATCATGATGTTTGTTACACAGAAACCTTTTCATAAACCCATTTGCATCATGAATGTCTTCCTCCATTTCTCCGTCAAAGTAGATTGGTCATCCTTGTGTTGAAGCCCATCTTCCATTGAATTATCCTTCTTGACTTTGCACACACCTATCTTTCTGAGTCACATACATCTCTTTAGCTTTTTCAGTTTAGTTTTCCTTGTCAATAAAACTATCCCACTCCCTTTCCATGACTACATTGCCTTGCCATACACACTGTCACTACTGAGATATTTTCATTTATAGTCCTACCACTCTTTTTATTAGAACGCGCGTTGACTGATGTGGAAATCCTTAAAGCCCACCTTTCAACAAGTCTTTCCCCATCGACCTCAACACCTTATCTGGGATATAGACTAGAGTCCATTTTGAGTACCTGGAGGCTTGCATGCCTTAATGGAATGTTCTCTCACTGACAATCATGGGAATACATCAATGTCCCTTGATCGCCATATCTTGCAAGTGGCTCGACATCAACTCATTCATTCACACTTCGCAATATGTACTTGGGTACTTTGGCACTCATTGACATCAATGATGAGTTGCCTCGCATTGGTTAATGACATTCATCATTGGTCGGTAATCCAATGACTTATTTTCATGCTCGACATCGACACATTCATTCGCATGATTTGAATTGTACCATCAAGTTTAGCAGCATGTGAAGACTATACACTTTTCATGACTCTATTAGCAGTTACAACAACATGACTTCAACCATATGAGAGTACCATAGTTCCACTTTCATACTTTCTCTTTTCCATGATTCGTTCAGAAGCAGTTCAGATTCCTTCACTCCACATTCTCTGATCCAGCAGGCAGAAGTCACCACTATAGCAACAGTCACTTTCCATATGATCTTGCAACAGTGACATCTTCCATGCTCCAGTAGCCACATCAACCATATTCCTATTTCATAAGTTCATCAACATTTTGGGTAAGTGGAGGTATGCTATTTTCTAAACTTTAATCATATAGTTCCTCAATTGCTAGCAATGAATAATTTGGAAAATTCCCTCACCAAGTTCCCTTTCCTTTTCACTTCTACGACTTATACCACATTGCATGATGACATGCAACCAGTTCATTTGGGGGGTAGGGGACTTTATTCACTATCATTACTCCATTTTTCCAAGACCATCATTCCATTTTTCGTCTCATTTACCATTTATGAACATTTCTTTTCCAACATTTCTTTTTCAACGATACTCTGTTGCACTTTGCTTCATAAGCATTGTTATACATATTGGCATGATTCACAAATATACAAAAAAAGGCTTTCTTATACTCAATGATGTTTCCTTATGCACATTGATAGCATATATTTTCCAGTAAGAATATGGGCAAATTATTATCATAACAACAAGATAACAAATAATGAAATGAATGTTGATAACACAAGAACCAACATTCTTTATATTCATGGTTGTTACACAAGAACCAACCATAAGAAAATATCAGTTGTTACTCATGTAAATCCCATCCTGGAAACATTCATTATCATCATTCAAAGCCAACATTCAGATGCCAAAATTTCTAGAGAAGATCCATGCATGGTTGCATGAGGACATGCAACAAGTTAAGTTGGGGGGTATGTTGGGGCTCATAAATGTCCTATTTTCATCCACCTTTCCTTCATCATTCTCCACATTTCATCACCCCATTAACCTTTCACAATATCATTTCCATAAACATACTTGGGTTTCACCTTATTATTTTCCACTTTATTCATTTTAGTATTAAAAGGGAATTTGTGATTAAATGTTAGAAAATTGGCATGTTTTCATATATATCTCAAAAATGTGTGAGCTTTGTAATGTGTAGGAATATGTGAAGGATTAATTCAAAAGGACTTCTCGAATACTTCCTCCACCATTTCAAGATTTGAGGAGATAATTCAAGCCCATTCCAAGGAGAAGATCATGGAGATTTGCTTGGAATATCTTATCCAAGATATATGAGAGATATGTGTGAGGATTTGAAGGGATTATATTTTGTAATAATGGGAAATAGTTGAGAGAATAGTGGATCTGTAATAATGAGATGGTTATCTTATCTTCAAGGCTCTCATGTATAAAATAGAGTGCTCTCTCTTCATGAGGATTCAATTAGAATCGGAGGATGGAATTAGAGTAGTAATCGAGTGGAGAATTAGAGTAGTCATTAATGGTAGTCAGTTGGATTTGAAAGAAAGGGATTCTTAGCTTTGATTCATGGATTTGGTTTTCATGCTTTCATTATTTTGTTATGAGGATTGATTTGATTATTATAATGTAAGATTGCTTCATTGGCGTAAACTCACATATGTTGTTGTATCATTCAACTCTTCACATGTTGTATTTTTTCTTCCTTCATGTAGTTCACTATTCCTAGATTAATTTCATTTGCACAATTTCCCATTGTTAGAGTAATTTTATTTACGCAACTAGATTAATTCAATTCCAAGTCGTGTGTTTCACTTTCCTACATTAGATTAATGATTCAATTTTAGTCCTGTGTTAGATTAATAATTTGATTTCAGTTGTAGATTAAACATTAGATTAGATTAGTTCCGCTTCAATCATGCATATACTTTGTGTGTGCTTTGTCAATTTACGAACCCTAAGTTGACAAATTAAATAGTTGGGAAAATACTACAATGCAATTAATTCAACATTAGTTTGACCCAATATAATGACTGTTGTTCCCTTGTTACAATTGTTGTTCCTTTTGGAGGTAATGTTGTTCATTTGAATAGAACAATTGTCGTTCCCTTCTATGATTGTTGTTCCTTTATAGGTGTTTCATCTCTAGAGGTTGGGTATTGAAAATGGAAGGTAAGAACCTACGTAGGTGACAAGTAAAAATCTTGTTCCAACACCTATATTTGGATGATGCATAGAGGTTATATTTTAGGACATCTTTAGATCCCAACAAAGTGGTCTTCCGTGCAATTATTACACAGAAACTTCACCTTCCTCTTTTCATTTTTTCCCTCGCCAGCATTGTTCACAACCTTCTTATCCCCCTTACCCTTCTTGTTTTTAGATTTCCTCTTTCCCTCAGTTTGTTGGTTACCCTTGGGATTTGTCGATTGCACACTATGTACATTTGACGTTTGGGTTATGGGGGTAGCCGAACTAGGATTTTGACTGACCATAGTCTGTTGAATCGATAACTGTTGTAACTAATTAGTCAACTGATCTGTGGGCTTTCTCTCTACTGAACCTCCTATGCCATCGGTGTGAGGCCTAGACTTCTGTTTGGTATTGTTGAAAATCAACCATGGTGCAT
Source organism: Picea glauca (assembly GCA_000966675.3). NCBI lineage: Eukaryota > Viridiplantae > Streptophyta > Pinopsida > Pinales > Pinaceae > Picea > Picea glauca. The sequence continues at coordinate 2,879,018 of JZKD02S1610473.1, forward strand.
CAGGAAGGATCTTGTACAACATACTAGATTGAGAGTAAATCAACTCTAGTTGTTGGGCTCTCATGATAGCCTCTTCTTCGAAAAAAACCCTGGATGTTGCAACATCTTTGGATACACAAGGTACCAAGGAATTTAGAAACCACTCAAGCAAAAATGCAGGAGCGACCTTAAATTTGATCAAACTCTTTCGTCGATTCCATTCTCGGATGTGATCCGAGATATGGATGTCTTTTGTTTGCTCGAAGATGGCCAAAAACTTGGTATCGACATTGTATCTTACCGGTAACTGGAAATTGTTTAATAAAACCATATCCAGGTTGTTAAAGTAAGTGTACTTCGATCTATTGAGATTGACATAGCATTTCATGACACCCCCTATAAGAGTGCATTGAAACAAACACAATTGAATGAAATCATCCTTTAACGAGTTGGACAAGCACCATAAATGAAATTTCATAACATGATCACCTGGATCCTCGCCAGGCTTTCCTTTTAGCTTAGAGATGCCCGAGGGTAACTTAGTCAACATGGGGGGCCAACACAGATCATGACAGATTGGGTCATTCAACAGTCTCGACAAGTCTGTAAAATGCAGAGTTGCCAAGAAAGGTAGTCTAGGTTGTGGTGGATTCAAATGAAAAGAGGGGCTTGGATTTTGGCTGCCACTAAATTGCTAGGAAAATTTTGGCTGCTAGCCAAGGTTTTGATAGAAACCATGGTGGCTTTGTCTAGTAAAAGAAGTTTTCATTTGATTCTACATCGCGAGCTGATTCCCATAGTTGGATGACATGTCTTGTGTAGGGATTGCTCCCTGCACAGTATTTTAAGGACCTTGGTCATGGATGCCCCTAGATGACCCTCCTGGCATAGGTATTGAACCCTTCATGGGGTTCCACTGAGTGTGGGAAGGGTTTCCCCCGATCAACATCCCTTGTGAAGGAAACGATCCCTTCAAGGGATTTAAAATAACTTGTGAGGAGTAATTTCCCATCATCGATCCTTGTGAAGGAATAAAACATTGCATAGGGGTTGGTTGACCAAAAATGGGGTTTCCCCCTACAGAGAAAGAAGACGATGAGAAAGTGTTGTTTCCAAATGCACTGAACAAATAAAAAGGCATAGAACCTACCAGATTCATGTAGGACTAAGGTCCATGTCTCCCCCCATTGAACAAACTAGAGTTGGTGTTTAGCCCGATGGGCTGCTAGAAAGTGCCTCTGAGCGAAGTGGATGAAGGGGGGATATGACCCCCACCGTAAGGGATAAAATTAAATGGGGTAGTGGTGCCCACAACAGATCCTTGTAAGGGAGCATTAGATATCCTTGTCCCCAGACCAACAGTCTGTAGAGTAGAGTAGGTTAGGACCAAACTAGATTTGAAACCCAACATATCATATGAAAAGGGAGTTCCAGACACGTTATGGATAGAGGGAACAATGGTCAGAGTCATTGAAGGGATTGTGCCACTGCCCAAAGTAGTGGGTGTCTAGAAAACTGTAGTCCTAATAGGTGGAGGTGGGGGAGGATGCACGACACCCCCTCTTGCGGTAGCCGAGATGGAAGTATGAGTACTCCCAGAAGAATTATCACTAGTTGCTTCCATCTTTGCTCGTATCACAAAATGATGTTCAGGTGAAGTCACCTCAGGAGGGACTATTTGAATAAGAAGTGGCACTGAAAAGTTAGTGATCGAAGGGTTTACGGTCCTGAAGCCTTCAACTTTGAGGTCAGAAATGATGGACTCCTCCGGTGTAAGAAAGTCTTCTCTAGGAGGTGACTCAGTTACATTTTCATATGGCCCAGTCGCTTCAAATGAACCCTCTTGATCTATTATGTGCCTCAGTGGTGGTGAAGGTGGCTTAAAGTAACTGGTGGTCGGCCTTGAAGCCTATTTGAATGACAGAGTTGTTGATCTTCCACTTTGTGAAATGATCAACCGCCACTCTAGGTTTGAGCTATCATGAAACATAGAGAACACACTAAAAAGTTCCTAACGAAAAATCAAGCAAACAACTGACTGGAAGGAAGAACAATTACGCTAATCGACACTAGAGAAAATTACCGATGCAAGTGTAACTCGAGCATGGAAATACCCTCTGAGTATACTCTACAAAGTGAGATCTGACATCGTACCATGATATACCCCCACAGTCACCCATGTAAGTCCCTAAAAATAGGAAACTAGTTTTCCAACTCACAGTCAGTCACCAGGCAGGTACAGTCGATAGTTGAGTTGATCATAATGAGAAGTATAACACAGTTTGAAGCCTTTCAATGGTACTGAAGGAAAATGGTCTAGAAGAAAACTGAGGATCTCGAATGGATTTGAGGTCCATGAGGCTTCGTAGTCAAATGAGATCAACGTAAATCCAAAGAACGACCCTCAATATACGATCCTCACTACGCTCAATCCATCTTTGGAGGGGATATCTCCTCTACCTTTCCTCACGCAACCTTGTGTTTATCCCCTGTGTTAGAGGGGGGTCCCAACTGCCTCTTACGAAAATGGACTCTAACACTCCCTATCACAGAATCTTATTTTTTTTTAAGTGGCCTTGAAGACTTTCCTCTCCACACCTATTTCAAGGGTCTAGATCCTAGACTACTTGGTGAACCCTACAAATAAAAGTCTAGTTGAGTTTAAGTGTTAATCGTTGATTTTAAGTGGCTTGATTTAATCAAAAGGGTAAATACATGCAACTTATGGTTTTTCGAGAGATGAAAGAGAAGAAATAAAATCTCTAGAGCATTCGTGCAAAAGCAAACTAGGTTATAAAATTGAAAAATGGATTTTAAATATTTGCAAATGCAAACTTTTTGAAGTATAGTCCAAGATCCCAAAATGCAAAAATTTTCCTAGAATGCGCTTTTCGTTTTACAATGCAAGTGCAAAATACTAAACTTTCAAGGAAATAGTAAAGAAGGAACTTTGGAAATGGAACTCTTTTGTTTTGTAATAAACAACCTATGCTACAAGTACCAAACAAAAATGCATAACTAAATGCAACATTTTTTTTATTTTTTGAATGCTTAGAAAAGAAAATCACTAGTAAATGATATTTTTTTCATTTTTCAAAGAACAAAAAAGGTAAAGAGAAAATAAACCCAAGACTAATACATACCCTAAACCACTACTTGAATGCAGTGATTCACTGGAATCCACAGGAGGATCTAATGCTTATAAGTTCACCCTAAACCTTCAAAGCAAATAAAAGAAAAAACAAGGGTTCTTTACAAAGTGCAAGATAAACTGAATCTTTAGCCCAACCAAACACAATTAACAGAGACCTTGAAGAGTTCAAGAAGGCCTTAGAAGCACGAAGCTTCTTGCCAGGAAAGAAAAAGTCTTTTTTTTTTTAAATCCTTCAAAAACACAAAGATGTGTGGTTTGCACAAGTAGCCTGCGTATGTACGTGGTTTGTATACTATGCAGACCATGTATTTACGCATGCTATACAGAGGACAAGGCACGTACACCTCTACAAACTTTCAAAAAGAAAAGAAGGTTCGGACAACCAGTTGGGCATTGAAGGATGGTAGGCACTTGGAAGGTGACCATAGACCCTAACCGACTCAGTAAACTTGGAAAACTAAAAAAGAAACTCACAAAATCAAATCAAACCAAATTCTCCCACTAAGGCCCTAGAGAGACTCCCCAGTGGAGTCGTCAATTCTGCTTCGGGGAAAATCCCCCTAAAATGGGTCTAAGGAATAGGCAGAGCGATAAATCCCTTAAAAGATATATCTACCATTAATCTACCCCAAAACCATCTAAATGAAGTGATGAAAGAGAAAGGAAAGAGAGATTTAATGATTGCACCTTCAGTCCTTGCGATTGGTGTAGACCTCTTTCTCTTGTTGCCACCTCCTAGATCACATATCTCCTCCAAAAGCTGACCTGCAAGGGGTTATGAATGCGATGCAACAACACATACAATCTCTAATGATCACTTTAAAAGTATAAACATAGATATACATGCTCAAATTAACAAAAACATGTAAACATAGGGTTTTAGGACTAGGATAAACTCTTTTATTCAATTTCAATATAAAAAGGGTTACAACCTTTGCTAGCAACCACTCCATGAACCAAGTCCAAGATCCTCTGTCATGGCTCCAACTACATCAATCCCACATTATATTCTCGCAACCAACATATTACCAAGGGAAGGAGGAAGGGTTGCATAAGGAGAAAGGCTGGAGGGGAAGGCTGAGGCTAAAACTCAGAATGAGATGCAAATATTGGGCTAAGAAAGGGAAGGGGTTTTGTAAGAGCTTTCTTATTCTCTTTCTCATTTTCATAAATGACTCCCCAATACCTCTTTTTATATGAGAAAAAGATGGTTACTCAGTTTGGGGACGGGCTGCAAGGGGTAAAGTGGTTAGGAAACCCTCCCTATCCCATAAACTTCACCGAATTCTATGAAATTTTATATTTTTTGCAACTTTTGGAGGTAAACATGGGCTAAATAGCATGCATCACACATGTGTATGCAGGCTATTAATGTAGCAAGGCACGTGCACTACCAAAAAATGGTTTTTTAGAAGGAAGCCTCAACAATAGTTTTGGAAAAGTATGCAAATGGATGGGCCAATGTCTTGTATGAAAAAATATGGAATTTTGGACTATAAAAAGTGGTCAAATCATTTCAAGAGTATATCTACAAAACCATGGTTGTATACTTCGATGATTGGACAATCTATAGTCTATTAAAAAATCACATACAATGGCTTTGACTTATGCTAGAATCATGGAAACAGATTCAACTATCATTAAACATCAGGAAATGCATATTTTCCACACCTATTGGAATCCTGCTTGGAAATGTGGTATGTAAATATGGGGTAAAGGTCGACATGGCTAAGATTAAGATTATCTTTGATCTAAATCCACCCATGAATAAAAAATAGATCAAAATTCTACTAGGTCATAATGGATATTATAGGAAGTTTATACACCACTACTCAGGCATCACCTTCCTAATGGTTGAATGTTTACAAAAATATGTTGAATTTAAATGGATCCAAGACTGCCAAGAATTCTTTGAATTTTTAAGGAAGAAGTTGGTCAAAGCACCCATTCTCAAATTTCCAGACTGGTCGATAAAATTTAATGTGCATGTCGATGCATGCAATGTAGCTATCAGGTCGGTTTTAGCTCAACCATACGATGATACAATGGATCACCCAAATGCGTATGAAATTTGGAAACTGAATAAAGCATAAATAAACTATTCAAGTACGGAAAGATAAGCCCTATCAGTGATTTTCTCTCTACAAAAGTTTCATCACTATTTACTTGCAGATCCCTTTACATTTTTTACAGACCATCAAGAATTGAAATACTTGTTCACTAAACCAGTTCATCAAGGAAATATTTTTCAATGGTTACTATTATTTTAGGAATTTGAGTTTGACATAATCATATGACCAGGGAAAAAAATGTTTGACCTGATCACCTTTCATGATTAGAAACAGGAGAAGACCGTACAAGCATCGATGATGACCTTCTAGAGGCACACTTATTTAGATTTGAATTCACACCTAAAGACTTAGAATGGATTTCCAATTTATTAGAATAAGGAAAGGCCCCAGAGGACCTCCCAACAAACAAAAAGAAAGTTCTAGCCATGAAAACTGCACCATTCACAGTCATTAAAAAATACTTATACAAAATGGGAATGGATGATGTTTTAAGAAAATGTGTGCCAGAACATGAATGAGATGATATGATCAATGAATCCCATTCAAGAACAACTGGAGGACATTTTCAGGCCAACACAATAACCAGGAAGGTGCTACAAGTAAGCTTGTGGTGGTCGACTTTGCATAAATACTGTCGGGATCAAGTAAAAAAATGGGATAGTTGTCAGAGGCTTGGATGACCTTTGTGGAAAAATTGTTCGACAACACAGGTATTCCAATAGAGGATGAACACCTTCTGTAACCACTCACATAACCAGATCAAATATCAACACACCGATGTTTTGACGTGGTAAAACCCCTACGGGGAAACATCCACGACCCCAACCAACGTGACCACTTGGAGCAGTTTATTAATGCAAAGAAAAAGATTACAGAGAGATTTTACAAGAGATTTTCTCACAATCGATCATCAACAAATGACCCTCCATGCTCTTTAAAATAGATATCATGGACCAATCGGGTGTTAAGCCATAGATCAATGGTTGTTAAGTTCGAGGAGAGTATGAACCATCGAAGCACTCTATGTCAAGAACATATCGTGACTGTCAGATTTCTTAACTACAAATGCATACTAATGCATACTAAAGAAACACACTTTTACCTAGTGACATATTAGACCAAGTAGATCTTAACTAACTCCTAAGAGTCTAAATATCCTATCATCCCCCCTTAAGAACATCTTGGGATAGGATTGAAGGATTTACAATAGTGACACAATAGGAGAAGGAAGGAGGCATTAGAGCCTATCCCCCCTTAATGACAACTTCCTGAACTCCTAACATAGATTGAAGTTTGGAAAACTTCACTTCTGTAAGAGACTTTGTGAAAATGTCTACAACTTGATCTTCTGTAGGGAAAAAGAGCACTTCATAACTTGATCATGAATTAGCTATCTGATGAAGTGCATGTGTATCTCGATGTGTTTTCTAAGCTGATGTTGAATAGGGTCTTTGGCGAGCTTGATGGCACTCTGATTGTCACACCAAAGGATGGTCAGATGCTGGTGCTGGAATCTAAACTTGGAAAGGATCTGTCGAAGCCACAAGGCTTCCTGACTTGCATTTACCACTGCTCGGTACTTTGCTTTTGCTGAAGAAAGTGCAATAGCCTATTGTTTCTTACAGGCCCAAGTGATAGGTCCCGAACCAAGGATGAAAACATAACCTGCAGTAGATTTGCGATCATCAGGGTCATCAACCCAATCTGAATCAGTGAAACCAACCAATAAAGGAGTCCCCCCTGAACTGTACTGTATACCAAACTGAACCATACCACGAACATAGCAAAGTATCCTTTTAGCTGATTTCATATATTAGGGTGTTTTCATATATTGGACAACCAGACAAACAACAAAGGAAAGATCAGGACGGGTATGACTCAAGTATAAGAGGCTACCAACTAACTGGCGGTACAGGGTGGCATCAACTTCAAGAGAAGTACAGGTGGCAAAAATCTTGACTCTAGACTGGAAGGGAGAAGGGGTTGGTTTACAATCATCCATTTGAAAGCGACGAAAAAGGTCACAAGCATACTTAGATTGGGAAAGAAAAATTCCTTCATTGGTTTGCAAAACTTGGAGGCCAAGGAAATAGTGGCAAAAGCCTAAGTTTGTCATTTCAAATATCTTCTTAAGGTTGGTTTTCACATGGGTTAAATTTTTTGAGTCAATACCAGTAAGGATAAGGTCATCAACATAAAGGACACAGATTATGAGATGGATTCCTACTTTCTTGGTATAGACATTAGGATCAGAATGGCATGTAGAGAATCCAGTGGAAATAAGAAAGCTATCCATTTTGGCATACCAAGCTCAGGGAGCTTTCTTGAGACCATAAAGAGATTTCTTGAGGCGACAAACAAGGCTAGATTCATTCTGGACATAGCCAGGAGGTTGTTCCATGTAGATTTCTTCTTGCAAATCTTTGTGCAATAAGGCGGATTTAACATCCATTTGATGGACCTCCCATTTATGTGAGGCAGCAAGGGCAAGAACAAGGCAGATGGAATTCCTTTTTTATACAGGGACAAAGGTTTCATTATAGTCAATTCCTTCAACTTGGGAAAATCCTTTGGCAACTAACTGAGCCTTGTGTCTTTCAAGACTTCCATCTGATGCATACTTAGTTCTATAGACCCATTTGCATCTAACAAGTTTTCTTCCTTTTGGAAGAGGTACAAGATCCCAAGTAATGTTTTCCATTAAAGAATGATACTCTTCATTCATTGTTGTATCCCAATCTGGATGACCTGAAGCTTCTGGAAATGTCTCTGGATCATGAGTTTATGAAACTTGATCCAAAAGAGAAGAGGCTCGCTGGAACTATGAACATGTCTGACGTTGATTTGAAGGATCATATACAAGATCACCATCTACTTCTCATGTTGAACAGACCCATCTAGGAAGCAGTGGAGCTGGTGCTGGTTCAGGTTCAAAGGACTCATATGGAGGAGGGTGAGCAGGCGGAGGTGAATTTTCATCCTCACTATCATCATCTGAAGAAGAAACTAGATCATAAGAAGGCACAAACGCCGAAGATGGATCATAGGCCGAAGAAGGCATAATCGTCGAAGATGGCTCGCAGGACGAAGAAGGCACAATCGTCGAATTAGGCTCACAGGCCAAGATATTTTCATCAAATTTAACATCTCTTCTAATAATAATTTCATTACAATGTGATTGAAGAAGTCTATAACCTTTGACATCTTCAGAATAACCAACAAATATATGCTTCTCACTTTTAGGCTGCAATGCTTTCCTTTTCTCATCAGGAATGTGAGCCCATGCTATACTACCAACTACATGGAAGTGACATACATCTGGTTTAATTTTAGTCCAATATTCTCTCAGTGTTATATTTTTAAGAGCCTTTGTGGGAATGCGATTTACTATGTAATTTTCACAGTTGATGGTTTCCGCCCAATACTTTAGACTTAATCCCTTAGATTACATCATACAATTATCCATTTATTTTCATGTGCGATTCTTTCTCTCAGCAACACCATTTTGTTGTGGTGTATATGGAGCAGTGTGTTGCATTTGGATTCCTTGTGTAGTGCAGTAGCTTGTAAAATTATTGTTCACATATTCGCCTCCATTATCTGTTCTTAACCTTTGAATTTGATGTCTAGATTGCTTTTCT
>JZKD02S1610473.1:2890791-2903084 GCA_000966675.3 Picea glauca
TAACTACAAATGCATACTAATGCATACTAAAGAAACACACTTTTACCTAACGACATATTAGACCAAGTAGATCTTAACTAACTCCTAAGTGTCTAAATATCCTAACAAAAATGAAATGCCACTAAGTTCAATAAACTCTAATTGAGCTTTCGAAATATGGTCTATTGACTTCATCGGGCCATTTCCACAGAGGGAAACAAGAACTAGTTCCAAGTACATCATTACTGCGGTTGAGTATGTGACCAAGTGGGAAAAAGCTGAGCTAGTCGAATCCTGTACCAAAGAGGTAGCATCTAAATTCATATACGAGAACATAATTACAAGATTTGGTTGTCCTCTAACACTAATCAACAACCAAGGAACTCTCTTTGTGAATGAAATAATTAAAGTTCTATTGGAAAAAAAAATTAATCGGCCATAGAAAAATGGTAGCCTGTCACCCAAAAGCAAACGAGGTAGGCAAATCTTTTAATAAAACATTACAAAGGGGACTTACAAATATCCATGACATAAATAACTATGAATGGGATGATAATATTTCTGCAATCCTCTAGGCATATAGATCAACATTGAAAAAATTGACTGGCCAGACTCCATTCAAGCTAGTCTACGACCAGGAAGTTGTTATCCTACTACAATTTTGGACTAATTCCGAGAGGGTCACAGTTGTAGCAAAATTTGATGAGATAAAAAATATAAATGATCGACTATACCAACTAAAGAAGCTGGAAGAAGAGAGGTTAATAGTAATCCATCACCAAGAGTTTCATAAGCAACAACAAAAAGCATGGCATGATCGTCACATAAAGAAAAAGGATATAAAAGAGGGAGACTTAGTCTTACTGTATCACAGTCGCATAAAAGTCAAACCCAAAAAATTGGAAAAAACATGGATGGGGCCTTATGTGGTGGAAGATATTCAACTGACTGGAGCGGTCCAACTTAGAAAATTATTGGGGAAACCATTTCAGAAAGTAATCAATGGTACTTGTTTAAAGAAGTATCAGGTATAAAAGAAAAGAACCTTGTTGGAAAAATATAGCAGGTAGTTTCCAACAGGAACCAACTAAATTGACTAATCATACTTATAAGAAATAAACCTTGCTTAAAATTAATAAAAAAAAAAGAAGTTAGACAAATTCAGGTATAGAAAACTGAAAAATTTAAAGTATTTAAAGAGTAGCCATAACACTAAAGAAAAGAATAAATAAAGTAAAATGGAGATAGAAAGCAGCCCTTAGTCAAGCCTGAGACAAAGTAGCAGAATATGTTCTCGACATTCCACGCCATTGACTAACTTAAGACAAATACTCATAAGAAGAGAATCAAGAGAAAGGATCAATTTTGAAGAAAGTGAGTTTGGTTCAAGCAAATGTATACTGGCGAGAGAATATCATATGAGCACAAACCAAGAGAACATGAATCAAATTGGCAAGACAAAATATGACACCATTCAAACTTAGTCAAAATTAAAAAAATGAATGAGAAAACAAGCCATCACCGACATCAACTAAGCCAGTCTAGTAATAAAGATGGCTCAAGAATAACCATCGGTCGACTCATGTATAGACCATGTATCAACAGATGAGACCTTGTAGGTCGAACCTAGGAAAAATTTAGTCGAAGAGATGTCGATGTCAACAATGTAAGCACATTCAATCCATGATAGGAAAAGATAGCTAATGATAACAAAATTAACAATGATCGATGCAATGACGAAAAGTATACCAAAATCACCTACATATTATCCTAATATGCACAATTTTAAAGGAGAAATCACCATAATTATTGCATGAGGGATTTTGCACGAGCATCTATTCAAAAACCATAGGGATATCCACGTGAAAAAGGCACCACACACATTCAATAACTATCCAATTACAATAAACCATATATGCTAATGTACCTCAAAGCAGTTTCACTCATAACAACATGATTCGAATTACCAACTACCTTCTTTCATGTACTTTGAAATCTGGGGAGATCAAGCCACGTGCGGGGAAATTCCGCTACCATTTCGGATTAGAGTCAATATCAAGAACCTAAAACCTATATATCAAAGCCAAGTAATGAGAAAATTTTCTCTGCAGAAATCTAATTATTAGAGCATAAACCACGAGCTGGAAAACGTTAGCAGATGACGACCCTCTTGGATTAGGTTTCTAGAATTCACAAGTAGGTCAGCCATCTTGGTCTAGATGTGAGAAGAGGAATTCTCCCTTCACATAAAGGAGCATGGGGATCCTTTAGGGTTTCCAAAACCCATTGGTGAGGGTAGAAATAGTCAGTGTTTCTTGCGCTGGATGTAGAACAAAAATTTGGAAAACACCTTCCAAGAAACACTCAAGTGCGAGAAGAAATGACTGAGAAACCAAACCAAGGGTGACGCCAAAATAGAGTATTAGGAAATAAAAAGTTCGTAATGGTATCCAGGAAGCATCCTACTCATAGGAAAAGGACATATTCAACCCCATAAAACAAAGGAACACCAAGCACACAAGATGCAGTTGATTCGACCAACGATGGAGATCCAGGCACAACAAAGTAGTCGGAAATAATACCTTAATTTGGCTGATCATATAAATATTTTTTCCCCTCATCTTACATGTTTCTCTTTTTCTCTTCATATTATACTTCTCAATATTGTAATATTGTAATCAAAATATCAAAAAAATATTTTGTATGACCCCCACTTACTCGGGACGAGCAAGGAATTGAGGTGGGGGGAGATGTTATAGGGGCTAGTCGACCCTGTCAACTAGACCCGGTGGTCGACTAAGAACTTGTCAGTCGATTGACGTAATTAGAAGTAGAAGTCAATCAGAGTCTCTGTTAACCGATCGACCTAGGAAGTTAAGTAGTTACAACTTCTTGAAAGAGGTATAAATAGATAAGCAAATGAAGGCTCAAATAGCTTCATGTGAGAGGTTATATGTAATTGTATTGTACTATTCTATCATATAATAAAAGGATTGTTGTTTGGGCTCTCATTAATTGTGTATGTCTCTACCTATGTCTATGTGTATGCATGTATCTCTATGATGTCTATGTAAGGATCTATAGGTAGCACTCTCTACTTTTCCCTAGATTACAACAATGCCTATGTGGTGGTGTGAGGCCTAAGACACTAATATTTGGACCCATATCCCACTCATAGAAAATAAACTCCCTATGTAAGGCCTTTGAGGTGGCTTGAGACCTTATGAATCACCCATGAGACATAAAGGAAAATGTTATGACTCAATATCATAGTTTTAGTGTTTAACCATTTCCTAATCCCTTAGAACAATCCCTTGTGTTAGTCTCTAATTTTTTCTTGGTTTAGTGAGAAAACCTTATCCTAAACCCTTCTTACCCACACTTCTTTTTCTGTTTCGAGTTGAATTCAATTTTTTGTTTTTAGTATCTTATGGTTTGCATTACAGTTTTTGGATAGTTTATTTAAGTTTGATTTTGAAAGACACGGTTTTAAAATGAGGTGTCTCCTTATATGCCTGTTTGAATTTCAAACTTTCAAATTTTGCTAAGTTATTAATAGCGCTACGAGAATAAGGCTATTCATATAGCGCCAAATAATCATGCCTTGATATGCACCTTCCATCCATATTTCATTATGATGACACGAATCGTGGATTGAGAGTTCGCATGCGTCCACAAAAGCTTGGAAATCATTTGCAAATTCAACCGTTTCATAATCCGATTGCTGTGTACCCATGCAAGACTCATTTTAAATCACCCATTTCTAGATGATCATTATATTATACCTATTCGATTTTTCTTAATTGAAGCTTGCACTGAGGAATGCAGGTATTTGCTCAAAGGAATGGTATACACTAACAATTGCAGGTGGAAAATTTGGAATCCGAGGGCGCTAGTTACAAAATTGTGTTTTGATGGCGCCAAAGAGGAGCAGACAGGTTGTTAGAATAGAACCAGAGGGTGTCAAACTTCTCGAATCCTATCCTCATATGGATCAAAGGTTCAGAGATGCTAGGTGGTTTGAATTCTTTACCACTTTTCAGGGTTATGATGAGCAGGTCTCCATGGAGTTCGCTCTAAATTTTGATGGTCACGAGGTGGAAATTAGTAAGATGATGATGCTAGTGATAAAGTAGACTATCGCAAAGGCTTGCAGGTTGGTGGTTGCAGGAGAAAGATGGTGGAAGAAAGAGCATGTGGTTACAGAATTTGTAAACCAATTCTTGCTTCCAGATAAGCAAAATCCGGATTGGAAAAGGGGAATACTTGATAGCTGGATTCGACCCGAATAGCACACGGCTTTGATCATGATCCATAGGTATATCACCTGCGAAGGTAGATTTTCACTAGTCTATATCTACCACATCGGGATACTAATGCATTTAAATGGTGATTACCCTTTAAATCTCCCTTATTTTCTACTCAAAATCTTGACAAAGATGTCAAAGAGAGTGCAGTCACTCTCCACCAATGCTAAACGCAGTCTGTTCCATCAGGTATTAATTAAATCCTTAGTCATGTCTACTTTGAGTGAATTACAAAATCCTTAGATCTGGCTCACACAATCTTTAAGCCCTATCACTCAGTCCAATAAGTAGAAGAAAGGAAAAGGGAGAAAGACCGTTACACAGAGCCGAGATATTTTTGATGAAACCCTTGTGAATGAGGAGATGTCTGATATGAGGGTGACCAGGAGGAGCAGAAGTAAAAGACCTAGGTGGGATCCAGAAATTGAAACATTTTCTGAAGAATATGTTAAAGGGGAAAATGATTCAGATAAAGATCTTGATACTCAAACTATAGTCAAGATTGAAACGCCATCAACCAGTAAAAGGGGTGCTACAACCAAAGGGAAAAGGGTTAAAGGTGTGTCTGTATCACATAAACCTAGAAGGAATTCTACTAGGGTCACCAACAAGTATAGACTGAAGTCAAAGGCCATGTTCAATCCGTCAATCAAAGAAGAAAATGTCATAGTCATAGAAGATGACTCTGAGAATGTTGAAGCAAGTACCGGGAAAAGGGCAAAAAGAACTTCATTGCCCAAGAAATCAGTCAACAAAGGAAAAAGAATAATTTCACCACCTACAGGACCTGTAATGAGAGCTTTAATCAGATTAGCAAAAGCTAAAGAGATGGCTAAAGGTATCAGCAAAACCCCTGAAGATAAACAAGATTACTTCGAAGACTCAGATCACATATCAGATGTGCTTGAAGCTATAGATTCAACAAGTTCTGACGAAGAACATAGCTCAGGATTAGTCTCAAAGTACCAAGTTAAATCAAAAGAACCCAAAGTTGCCTTAAACCTGAATGAACCTTCACCTTTTGAAGAATGCTCAGGATTCAGAGTTAAAATTAGAACTGATAAAGAAAAGATCAAGGAGTTTCAGAAAATAATAAGACAATTAAAGAAAGAGAAGGTGCAGATAGAAAAATGGAATGCTCACCAGCAAGAAATGATTCAAGGTTTTAAAAAGAATAAGAAAGAGAAAAGGGAATTTCTCAAAGAACTCAGGGAGATTAATATCATACTCTATTGGCACAATGTCATGCTTACCACAAAGCTCAAACATAAAAATGCTAAAGCTACTACTGTGATTATATCCTAAAGGTAACATGGAAATTTTCTACAATCATGATTTAAATGTTTTCCAGGAAATATGGCAAAGCCTACTTATTTTTGGTCAGTGAAATGATAAGACCTCGATCTGTTTTACAAAATCAAACTAAATTCCTATTTTGTAGAGTCAAATGTAAATGCTGTCAATATTTGCAATATCAAGTTGTTGAGTTGTGATCTATTTTGGGATTGTAGAAGATCTTTTTGAGTGAACTACCTTAGTCGATAGATACTATTCGAATCTAGTCATTAAATCTATACTAGATGATAAGATCTAGAAATTGTATAGATAGTTTGAATAGACAGAGGAAAGACTATGTGGAGGTCGAAAAATTGGAGATCCAGGGGACCTTTTTGAGAAGCTGATTGTAAAAGGTGTTTATGTTCAATTTGACACTTAATAGCAAAGGCATATGGATGGTTAGACCCTCTTTTTCTACTCTGTTATTTCTTTATTCATGCTTGAATTCATTATTCATATTGCAATGTTTTTTTATTCTTGACTGTTAATTTATACAGTGAAAATTTCGCTGTAGAGATAATTTTTCAAGTTTTGATATCAAGTTGAATGTCTTGTTTCTTTATGACATTTTGAGATGAGAATTCATGTGAAGTTGACAAATTGGAGACTTCATCTTCCTTTTTCTTATATTAATTTAATCCATCTATGTGTCTACCTATTATTCAACCAATGGGATATGAGATGTTCTAATCTTGATTTTCATGTCATGTTGTAACCTTGAGCCAGTTTTCAACCACCCTACAAAAAACCAAATTATAAAACCTCAAAAATACTTTGCAATAAACGAATGATGCCCTAGATTACCCTCCCATAGTCAAGTGCAACTTTAGGGACTAACACCTTGTGCACTAAAATTTGAAAAGGGTACCATATCCCATTAGAGTGTCAAACACTTCATATGCATAGCTTATAACCATGCATATAACATGAGACCTAAATAAAAATTGAATTAAATAAGGCCTTACCTTTCAACCTGAAAGCATTACATGCAAACCTACAACCGTTTAGGTGTGCCAAACATTAAAATGGGGACCATATCCCACTAGTTGTTAAGTACTTGAATAGATCTACAAATATAATTATCACAAGAGATACCAAGAACAATATGCAAAATCTCCTTTATTATTACCAAAACCCTTGAGGTAGGGAAACACCATACAATGGATCCTATTATGGAAGGGATTCTCTCATGTTCACTTGCCTCTTCAAGGGGGAAACCTCATAATGAGCTACAAGCTACAAATACAATACGTCTGTTCATTTATCATTACATTGCTTGAACCCTTTTATATAGTGATACCAACTACCTAAGAACATTCTAGAGGAGGAGTCTTCTAGAAGCATAACCTTCTAAGAAGTCCTCTCACATTTATTATATCTATACTAAGATATCTGACTACCATAGTGGGCCTTATTTAATAATATAGTGGACCTAGTCCACCTTACATTGAATGACCTCCACTACCTCTCTAGCTACCTAACATTCCATCCCCCTTATGAAAGAGTTGTCCTCAATGTTTTTTATGAGGGTGTACAACCATATACCAGGGTCCCATGTAGAAATGAAAGCCACCATGCTAAAGTAGTCCAACCGCCATTGTAAATCGAGGTCCCATGTCCAAATGCTCATATGAAATACAAGTGGAAGATATCGAAACCCAATAACTAAATGAAAATGATTCTCCAAAGATTGACACATGTCATGTGTATCCAATAAGAATATTCATCCACATAGTGGGAAAGGGTCGTAGTTGAATCATAAAGGAATAATACCACTATAGAATATGTAGTTTTGACACTTGTAGTCATAACTAGCTCTTGATTTGTTACATTGATGTTCTCTACAGAAGGTGGAGTAGAGTCAACAAACAAAATATGAAAGTGGTTGTCATCCCATAAATGAAAACTATCCATATAGCAATCATCACAATCATCCTTGTAATGATACCAAGCATATCTTTCTTGATTATATTCTTCTGAGATGAATGATCCCCCTGTTATATCTCTCTTAGATCTCCTTCATTGCAAGAGTAAAGTACCAAGAATCACAATCATGCTCTAAAAAATACCAAACAAGTTCTTCTCGAGCACATTTTGTCAGAATGACAAGATAAATATGAAAGTGTTCCCTTATTATATCACTAAAAGATTTTAGGGACATTGGAAATTTTGTAGAGGTTGGAGTGCATCGCATATCCATCGGAAAAACCTCATATAATATGCTAAAAGAAAGAGTTGAAAATACTTTATCCAATGGCACTAATTTAGTAGAAATATGATCACCCTGTGAAAAGTTATGAACTTTGCAGTCCTGTCACCATCACGAATACCCTCGAAAATGGTCTATATATTCACTTCCAAAGCTCCGGTTTGGGCGATCCTTTTTTTGAAATTAGCTATTTTTGAAATAGGAACTCAGATTTGTAATTGTTTTTGGCAAATCCGGCCCCAACTACTACAAAAATCAGAAAAATCGCCCAACCTTTCGCGTAAAAACTTTGAAAAATAGTAGATTTTAAAATTTCGATAACTTTACTTCCCAAACTTTGTTGTGGACAGTTTTGTTTTTAAAATTAGATTTTTTTCTGAGAGGAACTCATATATACAACCAATTTCTACAATCTTTGTACAAAAATATACAAAAATCATCTGGAACATCGTGACGCTCTTTTTTTTCTCCGAAAAAAATTGCAAAAGAGAAAAAATGTTCACAATTCTTGGCAAGAAAAGTGCTTTGATACCAATTTCTAAGTACCTAAATTGATCTGTAAATATAATTACCACAAGAGATACCATGAACAATATGCAAAATCTCCTTTATTATTACGAAAACCCTTGAGGTAGGGCAACACCATACAATTGATCCTATTATGGAAGGGATCCTCTCATGTTCACTTGTCGCTTCGAGGGGGCAACCTCCTAATGAGCTACAAGCTCCAAATACATTACTTCTCTTCATTTCCAATTATATTGCTTGAACCCCTTTATATAGTGCTACAAACCACCTAAGAACATTCTAGAGAAGGAATCTTCTAGAAGAAGAACCTTTTAAGAAGTCCTCTTACATTTATTATATCTATACTAAGATATCTAACTACCATAGTGGGCCTTATTTAATAATATAGTGGACTTAGTCCACCTTACATTGAATGCCCTCCACTACCTCTCTAGCTACCTAACACTAACATGTCAATAATTCCCTATATATGATTTGTGTGGTTGTATAAAGCCTTATGCATGGCCCCTAAATCCCATAGGCAAGTGTTATGCTTTAAAACCTTGGACCATGGCTTCGGATCAAAATCCTTGTTTTTTTATAGAACCATGGTCAGCGATCTCATCTTTCACTACGAAAGAAATAACTTTTGCTCCTCCTAAATTAACAATTAAGATATAACATTTTGTAAAAATGTGTTATGATATGAGGCTCATGAGCCACTAAATAAAAATATATCTGGAAATAATTAAATTGTATCATTAATTTGTAATGAGTGGATAGCTTGGACCCATTAATTGTTTTATCAAACCATGGCCCATGATCTCATTTTTAACTATGATAGTAATCTTTTTTTCCTCCTACAATTAAGCTATAACATTTTGAAAGGTTGTGTCATGGTATGAGGTTTATGGACCACTACCTTGAAATCATTAAAGGAATATCTTGAAATCATTAAATTATATATTTAGTTTGTAATCAAATTTAGTGGAAAGAGGAAAAGAATATCTTGAAAATATTACATTATCTTTAATTTGTAATCAAATTCAGTGGAAAGATGAAAAGGACTATAGTTTTCTTTATATAGATACTTCTTTTGAATATTTAATATGTTGTACCCAGATTTAGAAGCACCTTTAAGTAACATCTTAGGTCGTTAAATAACATTTTGTTCATACATCTCACTTTGTGTAAAATAATTATGCTCTTGGTCTTTATCTGCACTGAACATCTTCCCATATATCCATGTCGTCTATTTACATGTCTTAATATTTAAAGAACTTGGATATGTATTAAATATTAATATAAGTATCAAACACGGATATTATAATTATTTTAATTGTGATTAATATTATTATATTTAATGTATTTTATAGGAAATTATAATTACATATATTGGATATGCATTAAATATTAAAATAAATATCAAAGATCAAGGATATTATAATTGTTTTAATCGTAATTAATATTATTTTAGTTTAATGTATTTTATAGGAAATTATATCTATATTTATATAAATACATTTTTTTTTATTATATATTTTGTATTAAAATTAATTTTTTTTTATAAATAAATAATAATGAAAATAATTATTTTTCAAAATATTATTTTTATATTATTAATTTATTATGATTTTAGTAAGTCTAGACATTTTTAAGAGTAATATAATCTATATAAGTTAATTTAAAATGAAGTGCAATATCTTCAACATTGTTTTCAACATGTTTTACTATAGTTAATATTATTTTTATTTTACAATATTTATTTTGTTTTTTTTTCATAATACATAATACAAGTATTACATACAAATTTAAGGAAAATAATATCTGGTATGATAAAGGATTAGAGGATAAAAGTAAATTAAGATCCCACTAGCTTTATCATAAAGGATCAACATGTTGTTGAAATTGAATCAGGTGAAAAGGATAATAATCATGCTAACAATAATGACAAGCAATGATGACAATTATGACAATGAAAAGTAAAGAGATTAAAAAAGAACAACGTGAATTAAAAATGATATTCAAAGAGTTAAAGTTATCGTAGCACTTACCCCTCAAGTAAACTTTTTATGGCGGGTTTCTTCTTTAGACTAATCTTCCCGCGACGTTTTATTTTTATTTTTTCCCATAATTTAAATATTATGTGGCATATGTGTTTTTGTTCATTTTTATTGTAAATATAAAAGTATCATGAGCACAACATAAAATTATTATGAAATTGCATTTAACATAACATCATCAAATAGTTTCACATGGAATACAAAACCACTAAAACATTAACAGAAAAGATTGACATATTACCTTGATATAAAAGCTTGCGCACAGTTTCAATTTTGAAAATCACCAAATAATAGGTTCCAACTTCTTTATATGCCTCAATTCCGCATAGATCCAATCACTGTACAAAAAAAATATCGACCAAACACTAAGTAGTATGCTTGCAATGATGCCAAGATAGCTACAACCTACATGAAAAGGAAAAAGAGTTACGAATGTTGTTGTAAAAATAATAATAGAAGTTATGGATTGCAAAATTTGAAATAATTGTTGTTATTAATATAATGAAATAATAAATATTATTGAATTATTTTGGATTTGTTTTTTTAAATAGCAACTACTAATGTTTTCTAAAATCAAATAAAATAGAGCTTTTGAGAGGCCTGTCGCACCCATGTTTATTCTTATTATCAAGATTCATGAAGGCATTAAAAACAGAGGTGGGAAGGTATTTAAATATAGATCCTCAAAAACTAAATATAATAAGAACATAAGTGTGCAAGAAGGTGTTTTCTAGCTTCATGCAAACCAAAACAATTTCCATCAGTGCAATTGCAATTTAATATTAATGAACCTTACTTCTCTGGATAGTTACATGCAGGTTTTGGGAAGTGTTGTAACATCCCTCTCTTGCGCTCACATGATTTGACTTATTCTTTGAGGACACTTGTGTGCAAGTGATCCGGTTCATTATATGATTTTCAACTTCTCTTATGGATTCTGATGATGATGCTTATGGATTATGATTTTATGTCATTTGGTGATCTATGTATAGATAGGTGCTATTGACGGGTTTCTCCCGAGTGTGCAGGAAACTTGACAGATTGAGGATGTCGATGGTGTTGGTGGACCTCATTGGACTCTAGATCAAGTCAGGGAGTGGATTGTATATGGTTTGGGTATTTCTGTTTAGGCACATGTGACATATGAGCAGGTATATTATGATGTTTTTTCGGATCGTTGACATGTTTCGTTGATGGATGCAGGATGACAATTGCTTGCTAATCAAACTCACATTAGGACTAAATGGGCCATGCAAAACAACCAGAGATATTGAGGGAGAGGTGTGACAGCTGCCCTGCCACATCCTACTAGCACTCTTGCCATGGCTCAAATTGTAGGTTAACGATTACCTAGTTCGAGAGATCCATGATTTCGTGAGGGTAGACTGAGATAGTCGCTCACAAAGATTCTAAGGGGTGCGCAATAAGGCAGAGTCCTTATTCCTTAGAGGCCCTTAGTATCCCACATGGTCGCCTGATGGAGTATTGACTCCAAGGGTTGGACAACTACCAAAATCAGTCAAAGGAAAGTGGCACCCTTGGAGCACGTAGTGCGTCTTGAAGGATACGTCGCATAAATAAAACATGAATAAAGGTGAGTGGCACCCTTGGAGCACGTAGTGCATCTTGAAGGGCAAACCGTGATTGTTAAAACTTGTGAGTCAATGAATCTAGGTGCCTAGAAAAAAATATTTTATTTTGACGTGGTCAGCCTTAAAATAAATGTTGTATGAGTAAAATTTTATAATTATAAAATTCCCTTAAAAAAAAAAAATATGTTAAGGTCCTAACCCGCACATGGGTATATTAATGTATTCAGATGTAATAAAGGTCAATATTAATAAGACCTTTCAATAAAAGAGAATTAGGCGGATGTAAGAAGACCTAATA
>JZKD02S1610473.1:2908462-2926547 GCA_000966675.3 Picea glauca
TATATCATTTCTGTGTATTGTGAAGATTATGCTGGATATTTCACTGTTATTCTGTTATTTCTAGCATTTCGTTTCTGTTCTGCATATTTTATATATCTGGTATCTTGCAAAATACTAAGTCTAGTTGAAATTAAAGCCTAGGTCTAAATAGGGTAAGAGGAAAAAAAATAAAATTAATCAATTAATAAAAGGGGGATGAAGAAAAAAAATCAAATTAAGAATTTAAAAGAGAAATAATTTATCTAAGAATTAATTACTGTTTATGTGCAAGACATGTTAATTTGGAACTTAGACAAAAAGGGGAATTAATTGCCAAAAGGAATGTGGAACATAGAAAGGAATCTAGTCTAGAGAAATTTCCTAAATAAAAATCAACTAAGTTTTAAGAAAGGCATCAATCATTAAAGGAAATTGAGGGAATAAAGGGACAACAAGGAGCACTTTTAGGAACACTTTTAGGATGGGTGAGGGAAATTGAAAAACAACTAAATTAAATAAATGAATATCTGGTGCAATTAAGGGATCAGGTGACAAGTCTATGGGGGAGAGTGTTTCCTAATTAATTTTTAATAAAAATAATTTAACGTACAATCGGAAGTGTCACTAAGAAGAACTCTATAAAAGTAATGACAAATAAGAGGACGGGATCACGACTGGTATGCGTAAGGTTATGCTGTCGAATTTTTCTTGATTGATTTTTCTTATGAGATTTGGGATACCCAACTCGAATAGAGAGTGGTAGCTCGACCTTGCGAGGTGAGCTGGGAGCTATCTTTTCTCTGGTTGTGTGGGTGGCCCCTTTGTGGCTTCGGGGGCTCAGGGGTAAGAAGAGTACCCCTAGTGTTGGATGTAGGGTATCGGTGAGGTCTTGACGATTAGCAAGCGGGAGTAAGGAGGATTGCCAGCAGTCGAAGATCATCAACAACTCCATCTGTCGGTTACAGTACACATGTTAAACTTTTTCATTTGAAAGTAGTTAAAATTTTTGTATGTGGATTTATACGTTGATGGAATTTTTAATGGTTTCCTGGAGTTGGATGTGTGTGAACTTATTTTTGTTGATCTGATAATGAAGAGGACCATGTTTTAATTTAAAACTTGTGTTTTTCCCTTCAAGATCGTTGCATCCTGCTTATACTCTCAACACAATGATGGGTAGCTAACGTCTATTGTTCCTTCAGATCGTCGCATTTGCCTTACCCTCTGCAAATACTTTTATGAGTAAAATTTAAATCATGGCAAATTCTCTTAAGTCCTTCTGCGTTTTGGATGATAACCTCTGCTAGTTTTCATGGCCTTCTCCCATTGTTTTTCCTGTTATTTACTCCGCAATAATTGTGTTGGGATTCCCAACGATCTCATCTCTTTAGGCGAAGTGAAACTACCCCTTAACACTTAGCATTTTTTCTCTATGTGCTTTCTTAAATTCACCCAACGAATAACATTCGAAATTGATGCATCTTGCTCCACGATTATACAGGAAACTCTAGCTTTTTTTTTTTCTAACTTACCTTCTTTATTCTACATTGGGTTCTTCACTCAATAGATCTCCCCTCTCTTCAACCTAGCGTTCTCAGTTATGAGTACCTTGGGCGTTTACTTTTTTTTATGGAAGCCATCTCCTTTGGACAATAACCAAGTGGGGTAAGTTGATTTATCCCTTGGTATTTTTCTTCTTTTTCCTTATCCAAGTATTATGGTTACCTCTGTGTTTAAGTAAAATTTCCCAACATCTAAGCAAAAAGAAGCTCAACATCTTGGTTTCTCCCCTAGTGAATTGATTGACTTGCATCATTTTAAAATATTTACCCAACAACCTTACAACTGTTCCCAGTGTGCATTGAACATTCCTCCCCTCTTTTCATTGATTGGTCTCTTCCCACTGAAAAATATGTTTTAGATACAAGGCGTTTTTATTTTTTTTATTGTTCCTGACTCAATAAGAAATTCGTGATTTTCCTAGCGTGTTGAACAGTGGGATGTCTGGCATTTTTATTTTTCTATTTTTTTATTACTCATCAACAAATTCGTTTGGGATCTCCCAACGAAATTAATGTTGGTGCAACAAATTCCCCTTCATTTCTCTACGCTAATGTTTATTCTCCTCACTCAATGAATTTACCATCTAAACCTATTAGCAATTACGTTATTTTCCTAGCATTGTATTTCTAGAGCCATACGCCTAACATGGCGTACACACCATGTGTTTCTAGGGTCAAGCTCTATGTTCTTTTTTCCTCTTCTTTATCTCTGTTTGCATTGATTCTCATTGCCCTACACCTTCCCCAATACCCATCTTCTGGGTGCTATAATTTCTTAATTTAATGCTTGTGATGTGATCCTTCTACAAGTATGGTTATCTTGTATTACAACCTGGGATGGGTGGTGGTATTTAACCTTTAGAGATGTTTTTACTGTGGGTAAAAGAAAACGCTCGACCCAAGAAAGTATTACTCTAAACTACTAACTCGATCTTAATAGTTCCTTGTTGAAACTAATTTAAATATTGTTACTCCATTAAAACTCGATTATACCAATGAACCCCCACTCGCGTATCAATGGACTCCTCTATCAAGATATCAGGTTAATGCTCATGGAGTGTACTATAGATTCATTGAATTTAGTTTTGTTGTGTATTTTTGTTATTGGTATTTTTGTTGTATCCTTGACCACAAGTTAACCATTCTACAATGAGGAGAATCTCTCCCGAATTGGGTTGCAAGGATCTGGTTCTTTCCTAGGCACCTAATTTTATACAGTTGTTTCACCACTATATTAGCCCTTCCATAACTTTCAGAGTATGCACGGTTATGTAAAGCACTTTTCCATTGTCCTTATAAAAAAATTTAGGGTTGTTGAATGGACTAAACAAATTTTTACTATACCAATGTGTTATTGATAAATGTCAATAACCAATGTGTTATTGATAAATGTCAATAGCTTCCTCATATTTATTTATATATTTCTTCATATAAGTTTAGTCCTTTTAAAAGAGATCTGAAAACTATTTCTTTAAGTTCATTGTACACTTAGGCTTGGTTAGGTTATAAAGGATTGATTAAGAAAGGCACCTTGAGTCTCTTGCACCTATAACAATGTGGATATCAGATTGATGGTTTTAGATTTTAGACTTCATGCACAAATGGATTTTTGTCATAAATGATAGTAATAGATTTTAGAATTTTGTGCAATTGGATTTTATGTAATAAATGATGGTTTTAGATTCCAGACTTCTTGCACAAATGGATGGTATGTCATAAATGATAGTTATAGATTTTAGACTTCTTGCGCAATTGGATTTTATGTAAGAAATGTGGGTTTTAGATTTCAAGCTTATTGCACAAATGTATTTTATGTCATAAATGATAGTTATAGATTTTAGACTTTTGCGCAATTGGATTTTATGTAATAAATGATGGCTTTAGATTTCAGACTTCTTGCACAATTGGATTTTATGAATAAATGAGGGTCTTAGACATTATTCTTCTAGCACGTAATGAAAATTTATTATGATGGATGGTTTCATTTTGTGGCTGTGCCTTGCGCCTCGAAATAATTGATAAATGGTTGTGACTTGCATTTAATATGGTCTATTATGTGTTATTTGAATGATTACCATTGTGCCTTGATTAATTGATGTTTAGGATTGATGGATTGATGTGATCGATGATCGTAGAATCTATTGATTTCACTAGTTGCTTGGATTGATTGTGTTAGTGGGATGTAGACACCTCCTTGTTCCTCAGAACAAGTGCCAGCCTTGAGACCTTAAATGGTTAAAATCAATTGGAACCTGGGCTTGAGTGTTTCCTATGTGTCCTAGAGGTCCTAACCTTGCAGGGTAGCTTGGGCGGGTAGTACCTTATGTCAATATTATGATTGTCTTTATGATCCTGAAGTAGTGTTATGTTATCTCATGTTATCTTGATGTTATTTGATGATTCTCCTTATGAGATGGATTGAGCGATTTATGATTCGTGTTGTTTATGTGTTGTCATTAATTATAGAATGCAATGATGTTGGGATGATGATAATTAATGTGTTAATACCTCAATATGCATGTCATGGTTCATGGTGATGATGTGTCGACATTGTGTCGTGATTGATTGTTAATGCATTAATATTATTTCGTTAATATATGTGAATGATGTGTCGATGATGTTTCCATTAAGTGCGATGTGTAATTCCTAACACAAAATTAAAAAAAAATAAAATTGTTTGTTGTATGACGCTTGTTTTCATAATGGTAGGGCGTTACATATGGTGTCAGAGCAAGGTTCAACCTCGTGACTTGGGATCATTACACCTTCCTCAGTATCAACAATTGATTATAATTTTACACTAATTAATTTGAATTGTATCCATGCAGGTAATCATGGTTAGAGGACGCCGTAGAGGTAGAAAACGTGGTGCTAGGGGAGGAGGCATGACACCTCTAGTAGCATCCATGCCAGAGGGGTCTAACCCCAAAGGATAAGAATATGTCATTAGAAAACAACAAAGTGTCATGGGGGATGTGGTTGGTTTGATGAGGTCCTTTCAGAGGATGTCAGAGGCCTTGATTAATCGTCTAGATAGAGATGAGGCCAGGGCACCGATGCCCCCTGATGATCCACCATGCGCCCCAGACGGTATTGGTAGTGTTCACCGAGAACTTGAGAAGGTCAATTTTACCGAGTTATTGGGTGCCACGGATGGCACAACCGTCGAGGAATGGTTTGAGAATATGGTGATGTGATTTTCACATCACGACTATACCTCCAACATGAAGGTCCACATGGTGGTCTTTCAGCTAAAGGGGAGTTCTCTTCTATGGTGGAAGACACTCTTGCCACAACTAAACATGGTCGTCGAAGATGTGTCATGGGAAATATTTGAGGAGCAGTTCCGAGAGAGTTATCTGTTGGAGAAATTCATGGAGCATCAACTCAATGAGTTTAACACCTTACGAGAGGGCGGTTGTATGGTGCTAGAGTATGAGGCCCATTTCATGGAGCTTCTTTGGTATGCTCTGCATCTGAACACCGAGAAGCTTAAGGTCAAGAAAGTTCGTGTTCAACATTAATGTCAGCATTCGTGCGAAAGTGAGGATTTTAATGCCTCAGACATTGAACGATGTTGTCCAAAAGGCCCTCATAGTTGAGGAAGAGATATTCAGTGACAGATAGAGAAATACTACTGCGATACTGACGAGACATGCGAAAACTGGTATGCAGCAACATCAGACAACGACTAGACATCCATCAGGGTATCGAGGAACTCCGAGAGGTTCCACGTTCACGTCACCACGATGATCAACACCTCAGTAGTGGAATCCCTACAGAGGACCACAACACCAACACCAACGTCGATCGCAACAACAACATTTGAATCCTTTTCAGCATAATAGACCAGGGTTTCAGGATGGTGGGCCATCAACTTCTACTTTAGGGACCAAGAGTACTGGACCGACGACCGGATGTTGGACATGTGGAGAGCCACATTACTAGTGTGACTGTCTAGTTGAGAGGTCCAGAGCATCCGGGTAAGTCATACACACTACCATAGGAGATTTGGGAAAGGCCCATCAGATTCATGCAATGGTGAATAACCGCTAGGCCGAGCACCAGTCTACTGTGCTCGATACGTCAGGTACCATCGCTGACCAAACCTTTAGTATTTTGATAGATCCAAGTGCTATAGAGAGTTTTATTTGCAGTGCAATGATAAAACAAATTAAAGTAAAGGAAGTCAAATAAGATGAGTTTAGCTATGTAGAAATGGCTTCGGGAGCCAAGCAGAAGGTTGAAGGAAGGGTTACAGACTGTAACCTTAACTTGGGATAATTTGTCACGAAGGAAAACCTATACATCATGATATTAGGATCTTATAACGTCATGATCGATATGGACTAGTTGGAATCACATGATGTGATACTCAACTGCAAGATGACACAATTGAGTTTGATCGATGACTACGAGTGATTGTAGGAAGAAAATAGGGAGTTTCCCTAAGGTTCATGTCATCCCTACAACTATGGAAGAGCATGATCAAGGGATGAAAGTTGTATGCGATCCTTGCGTTTAACAAAAAGGGCATGGTGGAAGGACTAGAAAACCTTCTGGTAGTAGGAGAATTTGTGGACAAATTCCCAGAGGAGTTACTAGGGTTTTTGCCCGAGAGGGAATTGGAATTTACCATTGACCTAAAACCTGGAACTGAACCAATAGTAAGAATGTCATATCGGATGTGGACCCCTGAGTTACAGGATTTGAAAATGCAATTGAAGGAGTTGTTGTACCTAGGACTTATACGTGCACATGTGTCGCCTTGGGGTGCACCTATTATTTTCATATGAAAAAAGGATGGGTTGTGGAGACTTTGCATTGACTACCATCAATTGAATAAGGCAACATTCAATAACCAGTATCCGTTGCCGATAATAGATGATTTGTTTGATCAAATGAAGGGTGCAATGATGTTTTCGAAGATAGAATTGAGATCAGGGTATCACCAGCTATGGATCAAGGTGAAAGAAATTGCTAAAACCACCTTCAAGATGAGGTTTGGACATTATGAGTTTACTGTTTTACCGTTTGGACTAACAAACTCCCCAGGCGTATTCATGAGCTTGATGAATGGGGTGTTCCGCGAACACTTGGACAAGTTTGTTCAAGTATTCATTGACGACATTTTGATTTATTCTTGGATGATGGAAGAACATGACAAACATTTGTGCTTGGTACTACAATGTTTACAAGAGAACAAATTATATGGGAAACTGTTGAAATGATCTTTTTATCAATCGAAGATTCATTACTTAGGGCATGTTATCTACGACGAAGGTATCACTTTGGATCCAACGAAGGTAGAGGAAATTATGGAATGACACACACCAATGAATATACCAGAAGTACATAGCTTCATGGGTTTAGCGAGATATTATCGACGGTTCATTGAGGGTTTTTCAAAGATAGCAAATTTGATTACGGAATTGCAGAAGAAGAATAAGAAGTTTGTATGGACTAAGAAATGCACAGAAGAATTTTGAAGGCTCAAGGAGTTGTTGACGACAACGCCTATACTAAAAGTCCCTGACATGGACGAGGAATTCTTGGTATGCACCAATTCATCCAAGGAAGGCTTAGGCAGAGTCTTGATGCAAGATAGTTGAGTGATCACTTACATCTCGAGAGAGTTAAGAAAGCATGAGGAGAAATATGCGACGCATGATTTGGAGTTATTAGCCATTGTGTATGCCTTGAGAGTATGGAGACACTACCTGATTGGACGAAAATTCAAACTAAAAATAGACCATTGTGGTTTGCAACACATTTTTACGCAAAGTGACTTGAACGCGCGACAAAGTCGTTGGTCAGAACTGCTTAGCGAGTACGAATTTGAGATTACCTAAATAAAAGGAAAAATGAACATAGTGGCACGTGCATTGAGTTGGATTTCATGCATATTTTTTGTGATACCTCTTCAGACGAATCTACATGAAATGATTCTAACTATACAATGTGACGATGACTAGTATAAATAGGTTAAGGAATTTATCAGACAAGACACTATGTTGGTACCAAAATTTGAGGGGTTTATTGTGGACAACGACGGATTAATGAGATATAATAACTGGATTACGTACCTCCCAATGACGAATTGAGAAGTTTGATCTTAAATGAAGCTCATAGAGCAGTGTACATGGCTGATCCAGGAGTCACGAAGATGGGGGCAGCCCTTAAACCCTTATTCTTCTGGAAAGGAATGAAGGTAGACATGGTAAACTACGTGGAAAGATGTTTGGAATGTCAGCAACTGAAGCTTGAACATAGACATCCGGTAGGATTACTACAGCCATATGCTATTCTGGAATTGAAATGGGAGGTCATTTAGATGGAATTCATTGTTGGATTGTCACTGATGGCAAGGAGGTACGACTCAATTTTCGTGGTAGTTGACACTCTGATGAAGTGTGCACATTTTATTCCTGTGCATACGACGTATTAGGCACCAGACATAGCTAGATTTTTTTATCAGTGAGATAGTGAGATTTCATGGCTCACCTAAAAGGATCATATCCGATCAAGGATCGATGTTTACCGGGCGATTTTGGACTAGTTTACAAGAGGCCTTGGGAACCCAACTTAATTTTAGTACCTCTTATCACCCAGAGACCGACGAGAAGACAAAAAGAACAAACCAAATCTTGGAATATATGTTGTGTATATATCTGATGGACCAACAGAAGCGTTGGGAGGAGTTTTTTCCACTGGTAGAGTTTGCATACAACAACAACTATCAAAGAACCATTAAGATGGTACATTTTGAGTTTCTTTATGGGATATCGTGCCAGAAGCCTTTGAGTTGGGATCAGATTGAGGATAGGGTCATGGTAGGACTAGAAGTGATCCAAGAAATGGTAGAGAAAATGAAAATGATAAGAAAACGGATCAAGGAAGTGCAAGATCGTAGAAGAATTGTGTCGATGTGCATTGTGATGACTGTAGTTATGAAGTTGCAGATCGAGTCTTCTTGCAGGTGAAACCACACAAGAGTTCAATCAAGTTTGGAAGGGGTCATAAACTGTCTCCTAGGTTCATGGGACCTTTCAAGGTCGTGGAAAGGAAAGGTCTTGTGGCCTATTGAATAGCCTTGCTTGATTCTTTGAGGCATTGCACGACATTTTTCATGTATCTGTATTGAGACATTATGTTAGCAATCCTACACATGTGATTGACCTAAGTTATTTGCAGGTTTTGGATGAGGGTGCACTCACAACAGAGCCAATCTGCACTCTAGACCATCGCATTCAACAGCTACAATGTCGAACAATCGATCTGGTCAAGGTATAGTGGGAAAATTATAGTCCACACTCGGCTACCTAGGAGGATGCATATGATATGTGCCATCAGTTTCCATTTTTGTTTGATAGCTAGACATTTAGATCTTGTCAGATAATTTATTTTCTACACTTATATACTGTGAAACTTTGGGACGAAGTTTGAAACAAGAGGGGGTGTATGTAAATTCCCGTTCTTGCACTCACATGACTTGAATTATTCTTTGAGGACACTTGCATGCAAGTGATACAATTAATTATATGATTGTCTACTTCACTTATAGATTCTGATGATGATGCTTATGGATTATGATGTTATGTCATTTGATGATCTATGTATAGATAGGTGCTATTGACGGGTTTCTCCTCAGTGTGTAGGACACTTGACATATTGAGGATGTCATTGGCATCAGTGGACCTCCTTGGACTCCGGATCGAGTCAGGGAGTGGATTGTATATGGTTTAGGTATTTATGTTTATGCATATGTGACATATAAGTAGGTATATTATGATGTTTTTATGGATTGTTGACATGTTTCCTTAATGGATGCATGATAACGATTAATTGCTAATCAGAATCACATTAGGAGTAAACGGGCCATGCACAACAACTAGCGATATTGAGGGAGAGGTGTGGTAGCAACCCTGCCACAACCTACTAGCACTCCTGTCGTGGCTCGAATTGTAGGTTAATGATTACCTAGTTCAAGAGATCCAGGATGGCATGGGGGCAGACTGAGACAGTCGGTCATGAAGATCCTATGGGGCTCACAATAAGGCATAGTCCTTATTCCTTAGAGGCCCTTAGTCTCCCACAAGGTCCCTTAATGGAGTATTGACTCAAAGGATTGGACAAGTACCAAAATCAGTCAAAGGTGAGTGGCACCCTTGGAGCACGTAGTTGATCTTGAAGGGCATGCCACATAAATAAAACATGAATAAAGGAGAGTGGCACCCTTGGGGCATGTAGTGCATCTTGAAGGGAATGTTGCGATTGTTAAATTAGGTGAGTCAAAGAACCTAGGTGCCTAGAAAACAATATTTTATTTTGACATGGTCAACCTTAAAATAAATGTTCTACGAGTAAAATTTTATAATTATAAAATTCCCTTAATTTTTTTTTACTAAGCCTAGTTGAAATTAAATCCTAGGTCTAAATAGGGTAAGAGGACAAAAAAAAAACTAATTAATCAACTAATAAAAGGGGGATGAAGAAAAAAAATCAAATTAAGAATTTAAAGGAGAAATAATTTATCTAAGAATTAATTATTGTTTATGTGCAAAACATGCTAATTTGGAAATTAGAAAAAAAGGGGAATTAGTTACAAAAAGGAATGTGGAACATATAAATGAATCTAGTCTAGAGAACTTTCCTAAATAAAACTCAACTAAGTTTTAAGAAAGGAGTCAGTCATTAAAGGAAATTGAGGGAATAAAGGGACAACAAGGAGCGTTTTTAGGAATGCTTTTAGGATGGGTGATGGAAATTGGAAATTAAGTAAATTAAATAAATGAATATCTGGTGCAACTAAGGGATCAGGTGACAAGTGTATGGGGGAGAGTATTTCCTAATTAAATGTTAATAAAAAGAATTTAACATGCAATTGGAAGTGTCACTAAGAAGAACTCTATAAAAGTAATGACAGAGAATAGGAAGGGATCACGATTGGTATGCGTAAGGTTATGTTGTCATATTTTTATTGACTGATTTTTCTTGTGGGAGTTGGGATACCCAACTCGAATAGAGAGTGGTATCTCAGCTCGACCTTGTGAGGCGAGATGGGAGCTAACTTTTCTTTGGTTGTGTGCGTGGCCCCTTTGCGGCTCGAGGGGGTCACGGGGAAGAAGAGTACCCCTAACATTGGTTGGGAGGTACCGGTGAGGTCTCAAAGATTAGCAAGCAGGAGAAAGGAAGATTTCCAACAACTGAAGATCATCAACAAGTCCATCCACCGATTACGGTACGCATGTTAAAGTTTTGCATTTGAAAGTAGTTAAAATTTTTTTATGTGGATTTCCACGTTGATGGAATTTGAAATGGTTTCCTGGAGCTGGATGTGTGTGAACTTATTTTTGTTGATTTGATAATGAAGAGGACTATGTTTTAATTTAAAACTTGAGTTTTTCCCTTCAAGATCGTTGCATCCCACTTATATTCTCAACTTATTGATGGGTAGCTAACCTCTACCCTTCCTTCAGATCGTCGTGTTTGCCTTACCCTCTGTAAAAAAATTTATGAGTAAAATTTAAACCCTGGGAAATTCTCTTATGTCCTTATGCATTTTGGATGATAACCTCTGTGAGTTTTCATGGCCTTCTCCCATCGTTTTTCCCCTTCTTTACTCTGAAAGAATTGTGTTTGGATTCCCAACAATCTCACAACTTTAGGCACCACAAAACCACCCCTTAACGCTCAACATTTTTGTCATTTTTGTTCTTTTCACTTTCTTAAATTCGCCCAACGAATAGCATTCGAAATCGATGCATCTTGCTCCATGATTATATAGGTAACTCTGTGTTTTTTTTTGTCTCTGTGTCTTACCTTATTTATTCCACGTTGGGTTCTTCACTCAACAGATCTCCCCTCCTGTCAACCTAGCTTTCTCAGTTATGAGTACCCTGGGTGTTTATTTTTTTTATGGCAGCCATCTCCTTTGCACGGTAACCATGTGGGGTAAGGAAAGTTATCCCTTCATATTTTTATTCTTTTTCCTTAGCCAATTATTATGGTTGTCTCTGTTTTTAAGTAAAATTACTCAGCGTCTAAGAAGTGAGATGTTCAACGTCTTGGGTTCTCCCCCAGTGAATTGATTGATCTTGCATCATTTTAAAATCTTTACCCAACAACCTTACAACTATTCTCGACATGCATTCCTCCCTTCTCCGCATTGATTGGTCTCTTCCCACTCAAAAATCCATTTTAGATACCCGATGTTTTTAATTTTTTTATTGTTCCTGACTCAGTAAGAAATTTGCAATTTGCCCAACGTTTTGAGTAGTGGGATGTCTGGCGTTTTTATCTTTCTATTTTTTTATTACTCAACAATAAATTTGTTTGGGATCGCCCAACAAAATTACTGTTGGTGTAGAGAATTCCCCTTCATTTCTCTGCGCTAATGTTTCTTCTCCTCACTCAGCAAATTTACCTTTTAAACCTATTAGCGATTATGCTTTTTTCCTAGCATTGTCTTTCTAGAGCCATACGCTCAGCGTGGCATACACACCATGTGTTTCTAGGGTCAATCTTTGTGTTCTTTTTTCCTCTTCTTTATCTCCATTTGCATTTATTCTCACTGCCCTACACCTTCCCCAATACCCATCTTCTGGGTGCTATAATTTCTTAATTTAATGCTTGTGATGTGATCCTTCTACAAGGACGATTATCCAGTATTACAACCTAAGATGGGTGGTGGTATTTAACCTTTAGAGATGTTTTTACTCTGGGTAAAAGAAAATGCTCGACCCAAGAAAGTATCACTCTAAACTATTAACTTGATCTCAATAGTTCCCTGTTGAAACTGATTTAAATATTGTTACTCCATTAAAACTTGGTTATACCAATGAACCCCCACCTGCGTATCAATGGAATCCTCTATCAAGATCTCAGGTTAACGCTCATGGAGTGTACTATATATTCATTGAATTTAGTTTTGTTGTGTATTTTTGTTATTGGTATTTTTGTTGTATCCTTGACCACAAGTTAACTATTCTACAATGAGGATAATCTCTCCCAAATTGGATTGCAAGGATATGGTTCTTTCCTAGGCACCTACTTTTATATAGTTGTTTCACCACTATCTTAGCCCTTCCATAATTTTCAGAGTATGCATGGTTATGTAAAGCACTTTTCCCTTGCCCTTATAAAATTTTTTAGGTTTGTTGAAAGGACTAAACAATTTTTTACTATACCAAGGTGTTATTTATAAATGTCAATAACTTCTTCATATTTATTTATATATTGCTTCATGTAAGTTTAGTCCTTTTAAAAGAGATCTGAAAACTATTTCTTTAAGTTCATTGTACACTTAGGCTTGGTTAGGTTATAAAGGATTGATTAAGCAAGGCACCTTGAGTCTCTTGCGCCTATAACAATGTGGATACTGTATTGATGGTTTTAGATTTCAGACTTCTTGAGCAAATGGATTTTATGTCATAAATGATAGTTATAGATTTTAGACTTTTGCGCAATTGGATATTATGTAATAAATGATGGCTTTAAATTTCAGACTTCTTGCGCAAATGGATGGTATCTCATAAATGATAGTTATAGATTTTAGACTTCTTGCACAATTGGATTTTATGTAATAATGATGGTTTTAGATTTCAGACTTCTTGCACAAATGGATTTTATGTCATAAATGATAGTTATAGATTTTAGACTTTTGCGCAATTGGATTTTATGTAATAAATGATGGCTTTAGATTTCAGACTTCTTGCACAATTGGATTTTATGAATAAATGAGGGTCTTAGAAATTAGTCTTCTAGCGCATAATGAAAATTTATTATGATGGATGGTTGCATTTTGTGACTAGGCCTTGCACCTCAAAATAACTGATAAACTCTTACGGCTTGGATTTAATATGGTCTATTATGTGTTATGTGAATGATTACCATTGCGCCTTGATTAATTGATGTTTAGGATTGATGGATTTATGTGATCGATGATCGTAGACTCTATTGATTTATCTAGTTGCTTGGATTGATTGTGTTAGTGGGATGTAGACACCTTCTTGTTCCTCAGAATAGTCGCCAGCCTTGAGACCTTAAATGCTTAAAATCAATTGGAACCTGGGCTTGAGCGTTGCTTATGTGTCCTAGAGGTTCTAACCTTACAGGTTAGGTTCGACAGGAAGTATATTATGTCATTATTATGATTGTCTTTATGATCCTTAAGTAGCGTTATGTTATCTCATGTTGTCTTAATGTTATCTGATGATTCTCCTTACGGGATGAATTGAGTGATTTATGATTCATCTTGTGTATGCGTCATCATTAATTGTATAATGCAATGATGTTGGGTTGCTGTTAATTAATGTGTTAATACGTCGATATTCCTGTCATGGTTCATGGTGATGATGTGTCGGCATTGTGTCATGATTGATTGTTAATGCATTAATATTGTTTCATTAATATATGTGAATGATGTGTTGATGATGTTTCCATTAAGTGCAATGTGTATTTCCTAACGCAAAATTAAAAAAAAAAATTGTATGTTGTATGGCGTTTGTTGTCGTAATGACGAGGCATTACAAGTGTTTATGAATCCTTGATGTTTTATTCCCTCTCAACCTTCAATTTTCAACCTGGAGGATGTGATATGGTACAATTTCCAAAGAATCCCTGTGACTTGTAAGTTGTGAGCGTGTAGGCGCTGCTCAGCTTGTGCTATAATATTTGTAACTTATGCAATATGCTATGCATTCAACTTGCAAGTTGCAACCTCCATCTGCTATAGAATTTGTAATGTGTACTATGCATGACCTTTGCTATAGAATTTATAACTTGTGTTATGTATGGTTTACACAAAAATCAACATTCAAATTTAGGAAATTATTATTATATTATATTATACATAGTTCCACTGGAACCACTCCCATCATTTTCAGTCTCTCTTAAACTCGTTCCTGATGTTCCGGGAGCTTGGGAACTAGTAGGAAACATCCCCAATAGGCTGGGAACGTTTTTGGGAACTTGGGAACTTTTTGGGAGCTTCAACATCAAGGAAATGGGAGCTAGGGAACTAGTTTCCGAAATAGAGAGATTTAAATTAAAATGATATTAAATTAAAATGTAAATATTTTTATTCTATTATTACAAATATTTTTGTTATATTTATTTAAAATATCACTATAAAACAATGACTAAACTAAACTAAATATTATTTTAAAAATTATTTAAGTAAAAAACTTAATACTAATCACTTTATAGTTGTGGATATGAAATTTTTTTATTGCATATATGTTTTCCTTCAAGAACACACTAAACATGAAAGTCTAATAAATAAATACCCTATCCATGGCAAGCATTTACTCCAATTTGTTGTTATTATCAACCAACCATATTATTGACTTTTATTGTATTTTCATATTACATGAGTAGTACTATTTAGTTTTTTCCAATCAAAACAAGAATAATGCTTCAAATTTACAAAAATGTTTGAAGTTTATATATGTAAAGTTTAATTTTAAAAATATGTTAAAATTTTATATATGTATTTTCAATTTTGTTTCTCATTTTCTAATAAAATCTTTATGGATATTAAAGTTTCAATATTGTGTTAAATATATTCATATAATTATTAGTACAAATTAAATTAGTAATTTCCATATTGTAGTTGTTGTAGGAGCAATGTTGTCCTACATTAAAGTTGTCTTGGATTGACCTTCAATTTTATTGAAATAATATTTAAAATGTATCATTATCGCCCCCAACTTCACGTTTTCTATAAATTTGGGAGAAACTTCTACTTGCTCCCGACAGTTGTATCCATGTTCCCAACATTATGAAAACTCGTGCAACATATATATATACAGGTAAATTTAAAAATTGTCGGTATTTGACGATTACAAATGGAAAAAATGGGTAAATACCCAACAAATTTAACAATTGGGTGAAGTAGAGTCATCAAATAAAATATGAAAGTGGTTGTCATCCTAGAAATGAAAACTATCCATATACCAATCATCACAATCATCCTCATAATCACACCAAACATATCTTTCTTGATTATATTTTGTCGAGATGTAAATGTTAATGATCTCCCTGTTATATCTCTCTTGGATCTCCTGCATTGCAAGAGTAAAGTACCAAGAATCACAATCACACTCGAAATCATGCCAAGCAAGTTCTTCTTGAGCATATTTTATCAGAATGGTGAGATAAATCTGAAGGTGTTCCTTATTATATCACCGAGAGATTTTAGGGACATTGGAAATTTTGCAGAGGTTGGAGTGCATCACATATCCATCGAAAAAACCTCATATAATATGCCAAAATAAATCGTTGAAAATACTCTATCCAATGGCACTAATCTAGTAGAAATCTGATTACCCTGCGAAACATTATGAACTCTGCAGTCCGATTGTCGTCACGAATACCCTTGAAAATGGTCGATTTAATATTTTAAATCGGCTATACCTTCACTTCCGAAGCTCCGGTTTGGGTGATCCGTTTTTTTAAATCAACTATTTTTGAAATAGGAAATCAGATTTGTAATTTTTTTTGGCAAATCCAGCCCCAACTACCACAAAAATAAAAACAATCACTCACAAATAGCAGATTTTAAAATTCAAATAACTTTAATTCCCGAACTCCGTTGTGGACGGTTTTGTTTTTAAAATTATGTGTTTTTCTAAGAGGAACTCAGATATACAACCAATTTCTACAAATTTTGTACAAAAATATACAAAAATCATTCGGAATGTTGCGACCCTCTTTTTTTTCTCCGAAATGTTTTGCAAAAGAGAAACAAATTGCTCACAATTCCTGCCAAGGAAAGCGCTCTGATACCAATTTTTAAGTACCTAAATAGATATCCAAATATAATCACCACAAGAGATACCAAGAACAATATGAAAAATATCCTTTATTATTACCAAAACCCTTGAGGTAGGGAAACATCATACAATGGATCCTATTATGGAAGGGATCCTCTCATGTTCACTTGCATCTTCGAGGAGGCAACCTCCTAATGAGCTACAATCTCCAAATACAATACGTCTCTTCATTTTTCATTACATTGCTTGAACCCCTTTATATAATGCTACCAACCACCTAAGAACATTCTAGAGAAGAAATCTTCTAGAAGTAGAACCTTCTAAGGAGTCTTCTTGTAATTATTATATCTATACTAGGATATCTAACTACCATAGTGGGCCTTATTTAATAATATAGTGGACCTAGTCCACGTTACATTGAATGACCTCCACTACCTCTCTAACTACCTAACACTAGCATGCCAATGATTCCCTATGTATAACTTGTGTGGTTGTAGAAAACCTTACGCATGACCCTTGAACCCCATAGACAAGTATTATTCTTTAAAACCTTGGACCATGGTTTCGACCCAAAATCCATTATTTTTATCAAACCATGGTCAATGATCTCATCTTTAACTACGAAAGAAATATATTTTGCTCCTCTTAAATGAACAATTAAGATATAACATTTTGTAAAAATGTATTATGATATGAGGTTCATGAACCACTAAATAAAAATATATCTTGAAAGGATTAAATTGTATCTTTAATTTGTAATGAGTGGATAGCTTGGGCCCATTAATTGTTTTTTATCAAACCATGCTCCATGATCTCATCTTTAACTATGACAAAAATCTCATTTTCTCCTCCTAGATGAACAATTAGGCTATAACATTTTGTAAGGTTGTGTCATGGTATGAGGTTTATGGACCACTATCTTGAGATCATTGTAAGGTTGTGGCATGGTATGAGGTTTATGGACCACTATATTGAAATCATTAAATGAATATCTTGAAATCATTAAATGAATATCTTGAAATCATTAAATTATATATTTAGTTTGTAATC
Organism: Picea glauca; assembly: GCA_000966675.3. Taxonomy (NCBI): domain Eukaryota; kingdom Viridiplantae; phylum Streptophyta; class Pinopsida; order Pinales; family Pinaceae; genus Picea; species Picea glauca. The sequence goes on from JZKD02S1610473.1 coordinate 2,925,831, forward strand.
AAATTTAGTGGAAAGAGGAAAAGAATATCTTGAAATTATTATATTAAATTATATCTTTAGTTTGTAATCAGATTTAGTGGAAAGATGAAAAGGACTACAATTTTCTTTATATAGATACTTCTTTTGAATATTTATTACGTTGTACTCAGATTTCGAAGCACCTTTAGGTAATATCTTATGTTGTTAAATAAGATTTTGTTCATACATCTCACTTTGCGTAAAATAATTATGCTCTAGGTCTTTATCTGAAGTGAGCATCTTCCCATATATCCATGCCGTCTATTTACATGTCTTAATCTTTAAAGAACTTGGAAATGTATTAAATATTAATATAAGTATCAAAAATGACAGATATTATAATTTTTTTAATTGTGATTAATATTATTATATTTTTATATTTTAATGTATTTTGAACAAGAATAATATTTCTCTATGGTTCTGAATGTAAATAATATTTCTCCACGGTTTTGAATGGGAATACTACTTCTCTACGGTTTTGAAATTAATATTTCTCCACGGTTTGGAATGAGCATAGTAGATCTCTGCGGTTTTGAACGGGAATAATACTTCTCTGTTTTTTTTTTGTTTTTTTTTAAGATTACATATCTAGGGTTTTCAATGCAAATAATATTTTAATTTCTAAGATTATATATCTAGGGTTTTGAACAAGAATAATACTTATTTGTTTATTTATTTTTTAGGAGATATTTTATTTCT
>JZKD02S1610473.1:2946143-2963444 GCA_000966675.3 Picea glauca
GCCGAGCGAATTCCCATACAAATAGAACCACTCAACCCTACAGTCATAGGGTTTCGAGAGGGGGGAGAGGTCACAGGGAGGCTGGTCGCCAGTTGGTTGGGTGCAAGGTGTCTAGTTTGGGGTGGCCATGAGGAGGGGTGCCAAGGGAGGAGTCTCTTCGTGGGGTGGAACTGCAGGAGGAGCGTAATGGGTTGGGTGAGCTGGGAGAGACTCCAGGGGAGGGTCTATAGGAATAACTTCTAGGAGCGCTGCAGAGGGAGTGATTGGTTCATCCTGCGCCCCGGTTGGAGGCAAAAGTATACCATGAGCTAAGTACCAGGTTGCCCCCCGCTTTGGCCTGCCATGAGGTCGTGGCATAGTGTGAAACAAACACAGAAATCCAACTGGAAACCCCATGAGGTTGCACTAGAGCTCGGAGGCTGGCAGAGGGGCAGGAGAGATCTGGAAACTTGGAGCTTGGAATTGTAAACAGAGGCAATGAAGAGCTAGAGTCCCCATAATGTCCAGAAGAAGCGAGGGCCAGGGTGTAAGATGAAGCGATGGGGAAGAGAATCTACGTTGCTTCGTGAGGATACATGAGTTGCAAAGCTCCCCGCACGAGTGAATTTCGAAATGAAAGTGCAGGAGAGAGGGTGGCGGCAGGTGGTGTAAAGACCAGAAGTGACCAGGGTGAGGACGTGGTGAGGAACGTACGCCAAGTGGCCTATAAGGTGGCCAGGTGGCAGCGGGCATTGATGTAGCTGTCATGTCAATTGAGCACCCCATTTGGGGGAAGATCTTTGGTGTGAGAAATGGTATTACAAGAGATGACCACAGGGTGAGTGGGGTTAGTAGAAGGAGTACAGGAGAAGGTTCCTTCTTCTAGCTCGACTCCAAAATTTTCCAGCCAATCAACTACTTGGTTGGCTGTTCTTCTAACATGGGAGGGAAAGATGACCTGTTGCGGCTAGAGAATAGAATTAATTCTGCAGAGCCCGTTCATGAGTCGCTAGCTAGGAGATAATTTCTCCGGATCTACCCCATTGATCAGATGAGAGAGGATATTGACAATAATTTGTGAATCACCTTCCGCGATTAGAGGAAAGAGATGTAGCTCCAAAGTTGCTTGTAACCCACAGAGAAGGCTCCATATTTCTGCAACATTGTTGGTAGTATGCCCCATGCTACCTGCTAGGATGTTTAGGATTTCTCCATCACTGTTGCGGATGACTTCCCTGTACCCAGCTGGTCCTGGGTTCCCTTTGGAGGCTCCATCAAAATTGATTTTAAAGAAATTCTAAGGTGGAGCTTCCCAAAGGGTGGGGCTGCTCATGCAGCTTGTAGCTTCCCTGGGCCATTTTCGGGTTGGGGTGATATTTATGTTCCAAGATTTGATGATGTGATGTTCATTCTGAGTGCTTTGTAGGTCCTGCACTATCCAAGGATGCAACGATATGGTTTCATTGATATTGGTGTGGATTGTCTTCCAAACCTCTTGCCACGTTTTGGTGACTGATTTGAAAATTCTTCTGTTCCGCTCTTTCCGTATCTGCCATAGGATGAAGCCTGGGAGTAGTTTCCAAATTCTATTAAGAATGGGAGAGTGGAAGATCGAGCTTCTCCATCCTGCAATAATATCTTTTTGGCCTAGGTGGTTTTTATCCAATGTTCTCATGATGCTGGTGCTCTAGTCCCAAATGCGCAAGCTGTAGGGGCAGAGGTTGAGGAGATGATTTAGAGTTTCTCCCTCTTGTTTACAGAGCTTACACCAAGATGGCCCAATGAAATCTCATTTTCTTAAGTTATCCCAGGTGAGGATACTGTCGTGTGCCACTAACCAGAGAAAGGTGTTGACTTTCGACCAAGATTTCATATCCAAGATTTTCCCCCAAATTTCCTCATGAGACAAGGTGTTGTGATTTGCTTTTAGGTAATATGCTTCAGGAATGTTGAAGGCACTTGTGAGGGAGTGGCCCCACCTAAGGATGTCCTCTCCTTGTTGACTAGATATTTTCCTAGAGATGAGGTGCTCGTATAGGGGTCAGAGGTTGACATGTAGGGGAATATTTAGATGCTCGTGAGTGTTTTTCCAGGTGCACCATAATTCTCCTAGATCAAAGGGCTTCTAGAAATCGATGACTCTATGTAGTCCCGTGACGGTTGTAAGGGGAATAAGGTCTCTAAGGTTGGGATCCATGTTCAAGGTGGGGATTTGGTGCCATGAGTCACTCATGAATTTTGCTGAGGTGCCATTTTGCAGTTCCCAGAACGAGTGGTCCATGACAAGCCCTCGATTGTTTTTGGCAGCATTCCAAATGAGTGAACCTAGGTTTTGACTGTAGAAATTACGATACAAATTAATGTATTCCTGGGATTCTCCTGATCTAACAATTTCCTCCACCTTTTAAATACAAAATCACTTCTACTATTATTATTGCGGAAGCAATTAAACCATGATCACAACCATAAGCACAAAGTGAAATATCAATAACACACAACACATAAGTTTTATCAGAAAGCGTAAAGCTAAAAACCCCACTATCATATATTATGTATATCACGAATCATGAAACAATATCATACAAAACTCTAATCCAAGAGATCTCAGTACAATACAATCGTCTCACACTGTCATACACAAATTAGCAAATACATATGCCAATTTCTGTGTCCAGACAGCCTGCCTCCTCTGCATAATCTTTGCAATCAGAATTCTCGCAATGAATTGAATTGTTCGTGAATTGCGTAGCTTGCACATGCTCATAAGCATATCCACTGCATGTGTGATCAAATCACAACTGATAGCCAAACTATCCCTTTCACCTGTTATCTCAACTAGATCTCTAATGGATTTGCATGCATGTAGTTAACCATGGCGAATCTTCAGTTGCATGTGAGTTCACTGATTGACCAAACTCTCACTAGTGCAAGTTTAGTTACAACTAGTACAACTGATCTTAACTCACTTAACTACACTTATGGTTCTGTTACAAATCCAACTCACTCAGTTATGAATGAGATAATAGATTAATATTTATTGTCTAATTTAATTAACAGAAAAGTAAATTAGACACATGTTTCTTGTTGAATTTTCAACACTCCCTCTCAACAAGAAAGGGATTATCCTTCACCCCAATCCTATCTCTATGATATTCAAATTTTCTCCTGGTGAGCACCTTCATTAGAATGTCAACATCCTGATCTTCTATAGGAATGTATTGAAGCAACATGATCTTCCACTGTACACAATCTCTGAGATGATGATACTGGATATCTATATGCTTAGATATGTCATGAAACACAGGATTAATCGAGAGTTTAATGCAACTCTGATTATCACAATAAATCACTATCATATCTAAATGAGAACCAAACAAACCAACCAAGATCTTTCTCATCTAGATAGCTTCACATGTAGCTTGACTCACTGGGATGTATTCTGCTTCCGTTGAACTAAGTGCCACGAAGCTCTGTTTCCTACTGTACCAAGAAACAACTGTAGACCTAATACTAAAGATCCCTCCTGATGTGCTCTTTCTGTCCATTGGGCTGCCTGCCCAATCTGCATCCGTGAAGCCATGCAACTTCACCTCATTCGTCTATCTGTACCATAATCCATACTCAGATGTGCCCTTCAGATATCTCAGGACATGCTTACCTGACTTCCAAAGAGGTTTGGTAGGATTAACCATCGCTTGAATTAGCTGGTTAACTACATAGCAAGTGTTAGGTCTCCTGCTCACTAAATACAGTAGCGAACCCAGTAACTGTCGATAGACAGTAGCATCCACTACCTCTCCAGAAGTAGCATCCACTTTCTTCCAGTTTCCTGGAAGAGGAGTATCCATGGGTTTGTAGCCCTCCATGTGAAACTTACCCAATATCTCCCTTGCATACTTTCCTTGAGACACGAGAAGTTCATCATCTTGCTGCCATATTTCCAATCCAAGGAAATAATGAAGAAGGCCCAAATCCTCCATCTCAAACTTCTTTGCAAGGTCATCCTTGCATGAGTTTATCAACTGCTCATCACCAGTAAGTATTAAATCATCAACATAAAGAACAATGATTAATATCTTACCCTCCACCACAATTTGGTATAGGTTTGCATCCGCTTCACTTTTGGTGAAGCCCAATCCGGTGAAATAGTTGTCTATCTGAGTGTACCAAGAATGGGGTGCTTGCTTCAGCCCATACAATGCTCTCTTGAGTCTGCACACATACGAATCTCTATCAAAGGTATCAAAACCTTCTGGTTGCTCAATGTACACTTCTTCCTCAATGATCTCATCGAGGAACACAGTTTTTACATCCATATGATGAATGCGCCAGCCCATCTGCGTTGAGAGTGGAATGATGGATCTTATGGAAGAGTACCTAGTGACAGGTGCAAAGGTCTCCCCATAATCTATCCCCTCGATTTGTGAGAATCCTTGGGCCACAAACCTGGCCTTGTATTTCTCCACACTCCCATCAGTAGTTTTCTTTACATTGTAGATCCATCCCGAACCTACCACTGATTTATCAATCGGTCTTGGGACAATATCCCATGCACTGTTTTTGACAATGGAGTCATACTCCTCAACCATAGCATCAACCCAAGTGGGGTCCTGCACTACTTCCTAAAAGGAAAATGGTTCAGTCACAATACATTTTCTCATAAGAGCCATGTATCCAACAAATTGATTAGGAGATTGTCTCTGTTTGCGCTGTGAAGTAGGGGCTCCTACATTCTGTGCAACATCTAGTCTCAATCTATTAGCTTCCGTGGTGCAATTTCTGTCATTTCTGATGGATGGCTCTGCTTGAGAGGTTTGCTCCACTCTATGAACCTCCTCATGTGGCGGATCCACATCTTGAGACTCATCCTTGGGAACCAACAATTCCTCTTCTACATTCAAGTCTAGCTCCCTCTCAAGCGACAACTGCATGGCTTTCCCCTCATCGAATTTTATATCCCATTGCATAACAGTCATATTACTGTTCAGAAAATACACACGATAATTATGGGTTGTTTCTGTGTACCCCACAAATATCCCAACTTTAGCAGTCGGTTCTAGCTTCTTCCTTGAATCCTTGGTCACATGCAGGTAAACAGATGAGCCAAAAATTTTAAAATGAGAAACATCAGGTTTCTTACCAGTAAAAGATACTTCAGGTGTACTCATGCCAAGTACTCTATGAGGACAATGGTTCTGCACATAAACCACAGTATTGCATGCTTCTTCCCACAAATGATCATGCAACATTGCTCGTGCGGCACCCACGATCGTTCTGTTCTTTCTCTTCGCAACCCCATTTTGCTGTGGGTTATGAGGCGCTATGAGTTCTCTTCGAATTCCTTCTCTGCTATAGAATTCTTTGAATTCATTAGAGATGTATTCTCCACCATTATCGTTCCTTAGAGCCTTCACTTGCTCCCTCGACTCTTTATCCACCAATGCTTTAAACTCACAGAAGTTTGAGAATGTTTGATCCTTCTTCTGCATGAAGAATATCCAACATTTACGAGAAAATTCATCAACAAAAATAACATAATACCTGTGTTTTGCTGCTGAAGCAACCAAGAATGTTCCACATACATCTATATGAACTCTCTCCAGGATTACCAAAGCACGGTTCTCCTTTTCATGAAAGGTGGACTTTACATACTTCCCCAGGGTACACCCCTTGCACTGATCTAACTGAGCAATTGTTCCCATTGGAAGTCCAGTACATATTTGTTGCATGATCTTCAAGGCTCCATGATAAAGATGGCCCAATTGCCTGTGCCATAATTCGCCCTCATCCCAGCTCACCACTTTTTCTTCATGGAATTGCATCCATGGCGTTGCATCCATCTACCTCTAGCATGTAGAGATTCTTAACTCGAATCCCTATCTTCTTGACTTGACCCGTTGCTTTATGTCGCAGATAGGCTTTACCACTGCTAAAAACAACATCATAGCCTCTGTCCTCCAACATTGCAATTGAGACTAAGTTTTTCTTAAGACCTGGAACATGCATAACATTTTTCAATTGAAATGGTTTACCTGACTCCCTTTGAAAGGTAATGGTACCAATACTAGTCGCACTGTATCATCCATCGTCACCCATCTCTATATGCATTCTGAGATTTTTCTCCTCCAAGTCAATGAAATACTCTTTATCTCTCGTCATGTGGAAGGAAGCGCCACTATCCAAATACCACACTAATCCCGATGCACTTGAAGCCATGCATGCAATCAAAGCGAAGTCAAGCTCAAATTGTGAGACAAGAGTCTCACCAGTTGTAGATCCAGCAACCATCTTGTTCTTCTTCTTCAACAGACATTTAGTAGCGATATGCCCATGTTCATGATAGTGAAAACACTTCACTTTGGAAAAATACAGCTTCTTGACTTTAGACTTGGAATTTGATTGGAATTTCTTCACTTTCCCTTTCCTTGCCTTAGCAGTCAAAGCACAATCCTCTTCATCATCATTCTTTGATGAACATCCATATTTGGTGTTCTGCCTAAACTCCTCTTGCACTAGATCCGACCATAGTTATTCCCAATATGGAAATTTTTCCCTTCCATTTACAGAGTCTTGATAACTGTGACAACTCTTGGGAAGTCCTAGGAGCGCCAAGCTCACCAAATCATCAGCAACGACTATTTTTCCCACACTTCCAAGCTCATCCCAACATTGGACAAACTTCGTGATATATTTTCGAATGGTGTCACCTTTCTCCATCTTTATCTTCCTGAGTTTATCTTTGAGCGCCAATTTCCTATGGTCGCTACTGTTTTGGAACATATCTGGCAAAACCTTCCACATTGCATATGGTGTGGTTTTCCCATGGAGACTTGAGACAATGTGGTCTCATACTCTCTCCAATAAAATCCTCCTCGCCTTTGCTACTTTCTTTTTCCATGCATCAAGATTTGCAGTGTTTGTCACATCTGGCTTAGGAACATCTGCGTCAATGTAACCCTTCAAGCCATTGTCTTCGAGCACTGCCTCCATCCTGTCCTTCCAAGAAATGTAGTTAGAGCTTCCCTCAAGTGCATACTCCAACCTCAAGCCATTGAAATACATTTTCAATCTTGAATCAACTGTCACACCAAGAAAATATTGCAAATTCGAATGTTATCCAACCCAAAACTCAACTTCCGCACTTTCCTCTTGCCCTAGGAGGTTCGCACCCCTCCTGAGAGCAACCTGAGGGAAGTTCGCACCCTGCCTGTGTATATCCTACAAACGTTCCTGTCAATTTTGCACCCTACTCCATTGTAGCCTGCGAGAATGCCCTATCAAGTTCGCACCCTGCTCCACTGTAGCCTGCGAGAATGCAAATGGAGTTTGTACCCTGCTTCACTGTTAGGGTGAGGGAAGTTCGCACCCTTCTAGTGTATTTTCCTATGAGAATGCCAATGAAGTTCGCACCTTGCCTTTGTCTAGGGTGTGAGAATTATTGTTCCTGAAAATGAGCATAGTTTTCAGTACTACAGTTCGTACCATGCTAGAGACAGGACCTGTGAGAATATGATTTTGTTCACACCTCACTTCCATAGCTTTGTGGCCTCCGTGGCTCTGATACCATGTAGAAATTACGATACAAATTAATGTATTCCTGTGATTCTCTTGATCTAACAATTGTTGCCACTTGTTAAATACAAAATCTCTTCTACTATTATTATTGCGGAAGCAATTAAACCATGATCACAAGCATAAGCACAAAGTGAAATATCAATAACACACAACACAGAAGTTTTACCGGGAAAGCGTAAAGCTAAAAACCCCACTATCATATATTATGTATATCATGAATCATGAAACAATATCATACAAAACTCTAATCCAAGAGCTCTCAGTACAATACAATCATCTCACATTGTCATACACAAATTAGCAAATACATGTGCCAATTTTTCGTGCCCAGACAACCTGCCTCCTCTGCACAATCTTTGCAATCCAAATTCTCGTAATGAATTGAATTGTTTGTGAATTGCCTAGCTTGCACATGCTCATAAGCATATCCACTTAATGTGTGATCAAATCACAACTGATAGTGAAACTATCCCTTTCACCTGTTATCCCAACTGGATCTCCAATGGATTTGCATGAATGTAGTTAACCGTGGTGAATTTTCAGTTGCATGTGAGTTCACTGATTAACTGAACTCTCACTAGTGCAAGTTTAGTTACAACTAGTACAACTAATCTTAACTCACTTAACTACACTTATGGTTCTGTTACAAATCGAACTCAATCAGTTATGAATGAGATAATAGATAAGTATTTATTGTCTCATTTAATTAAGGGAAAAGTAAATTAGACACATGTTTCTTGTTGACTTTTCAACACTCCCTCTCAACAAGAAAGGGATTATCCTTCACCCCAATCCCATCTCTATGATATTCGAATTTGCTCCTGGTGAGCGCCTTCGTCAGAATGTCAACATCCTGATCTTCTGTAGGAATGTATTGAAGAAACATGATCTTTCATTGCACACAATCTCTAAGATGATGATACCAAATATGTATATGCTTAGATCTGTCATGAAATACAGGATTAATCCAGAGTTTAATGCAACTCTGATTATCACAATAAATCACTGTCGGATCTAAATGAGAACCAAACAAACCAACCAAGATCTTTCTCATCTAGATAGCTTCACATGCAGCTTGACTCGCTGCCATGTATTCCACTTCCGCTGAACTAAGTGCCATGGATCTCTGTTTCCTGCTGTACCAAGAAATAGTTGTAGACCCGATACTAAAGATCCCTCCTAAAGTGCTCTTTCTATCCGTTGGCCTGCCCGCCCAATATACATCAATGAAGCCATGCAACTTCACCTCATCCATCTGTTTGTACCATGATCCATACTCGGATGTGCCCTTCAGATATCTTAGGACATGCTTACCCGCCTTCCAAAAGAGTTTGGTAGGCTTAACCATCACTTGACTTAGCTGGTTAACTGCATAGAAAATGTACGGTCTCATGTTCACTAAATACATTAGCGAACCCACTAAATGTCGATAGACAGTAGCATCCTCTTTCCTCCAGTTTCCTGGAAGAGGAGTGTCCATGGGTTTGCAACCCTCCATGTGAAACTTACCCAGTATCCCCCTTGCATACTTTCCTTGAGACACAAAAATTTCACCATCTCCCTGCCATATTTCCAATCCAAGGAAATAATGAAGAAGGCCCAAATCCCTCATATCAAACTCCTTTGCAAGTTCATCCTTGCATGAGTTTATCAACTGCTCATCACCAATAAGTATTAAATCATCAACATAAATAACAATGATTAATAGCTTACCCTCCACCACAATTTGGTATAGGTTTGCATCCGCTTCACTTTTGGTGAAGCCCAATCTGGTGAAATAGCTGTCTATTCGAGTGTAGCAAGCACAAGGTGCTTTCTTCAGCCCATACAATGATCTCTTGAGTCTGCACACATGCGACTCTCTGTCAAAGGTCTCAAAACCTTCTGGCTGCTCAATGTACACTTCCTCCTCAATGATCCCATTGAGGAATGCAGTTTTTACATCCATATGATGAATGTGCCAGCCCATCTGCGCTGAGAGTGCAAGGATGGATCTTATGGAAGAGTACCTAGATATAGGTGCAAAGGTATCCCCATAATCTATCCCCTCGATTTGTGAGAAGCCCCAGGCCACAATCCTGTCCTTGTATTTCTCCACACTCCCATCAACATCTTGCTTTACCTTGTAGATCCATCTCGAACCTACCACTAATTTATCAATCGGTCTTGGGACAATATCCCATGCACTGTTTTTGACAATGGAGTCATACTCCTCAACCATAGCATCAATGCAAGTGGGGTCCTACACTGCTTCCTGAAAGGAATATGGTTCATTCACAATACATTTTCTCATAACAACCATGTCTCCAACAAATCGATCAGGAGACTGTCTTTGTTTGCGCTGTGAAGTAGGGGCTCCTACATTCTGTGCAACATCTAGTCTCAATCTATCAGCTTCCGTAGTGCACTTTCTGCCATTTCTGATGGATGGCTCTCCTTGAGTGGTTTTCTCCACTCCATGAACCTCCTCATGTGGTTGATCCACATCTTGAGACTCATCCTTGGGAACCAATAGTTCCTCTTCTGCATTCAAGTCTAGCTCCCTCTCAAGCGACAACCGCATGGCTTTCCCCTCATCGAATTTTATATCCCGTCGCATAACAGTCATGTTACTGTTTGGAAAATACACACGATAATTATGGGGTGTTTCTGTGTACCCCACAAATATCCCAACTTCAGCAGTCGGTTCTAGCTTCTTCCTTGAATCCTTGGTCACATGCACGTAAACAGATGAGCCAAAATTTTTAAAATGAGAAACAATAGGTTTATTACCAGTAAAAGCTTCTTCAGGTGTACTCATGCCAAGTACTCTATGAGGACAATGATTCTGCACATAAACCATAGTATTGCATGCTTCTACCCACAAATGCTCTGATCATGCATTGCTCGTGCTGCACCCACGATCGTTCTGTTCTTTCTCTCTGCGACCCCATTTTGCTGTGGGCTATGAGGCACTATGAGTTCTCTTTGAATTCCTTCTCTGCTGTAGAATTATTTGAATTCATTAGATATGTATTCTCCACCATTATCGCTCCTTAGAGCCTTCACTTGCTTCCCCGAATCTTTCTCCACCAATGCTTTAAACTCATAGAACTTTGAGAATGTTTGATCCTTCTTCTGCATGAAGAATATCCAACATTTACGAGAAAAGTCATCAACAAAAATAACATAGTACCTGTGTTTTTTTGCTGAAGCAATCGAGAATGGTCCACATACGTCTGTATGAACTCTCTCCAAGATTACCGAAGCACGGTTCTCCTTTTCATGAAAGGTGGACTTTACATACTTCCCCATGGTACACCCCTTGCACTGATCTAACTAAGAAAGTGTTCCCATTGGAAGTCTAGTAGATATTTGCTGCATGATCTTCAAGGCTCCATGATGAATATGGCCCAATTGCCTGTGCCATAATTCACCCTCATCTCGACTCACCACTTTTTTTGCCTTTCTTATCATGGCATTGCAGCCATCTACCTCCAGCATGTAGAGATTCTTAACTTGAATCCCTATCTTCTTGACTTGACCCATTGCTTTATGTCGCAGATAGGCTTTACCACTGCTAAAAACAACATCATAGCCTCTGTCCTCCAACATTGCGATTGAGACTAAGTTTTTCTTCAGACCTAGAACATGCATAACATTTTTCAATTGAAATGGTTTACCTGACTCCCTCTGAAAGGTAATGGTACCAATACCAATCGCACTGTATCGTCCATTGTCTCCCATCTCTATATGCATTCTGAGATCTTTCTCCTCCAAGTCAATGAAAGACTCTTTATCTCCCGTCATGTGGAAGGAAGCTCCATTATCCAAATACCAAACTGATCCCGATGCACTTGAAGCCATGCATGCTATCAAAGTGAAGTCAAGCTCAAATTGTGAGACAAGAGCCTCACCAGTTGCAGCTCCAATAACCATCTTGTTCTTCTTCTTCAGTGGACATTTAGAAGCGATATGCCCACATTCGTGATAGTGAAAACACTTCACTTTGGACAAATCCAACTTCTTGACTTTAGACTTAGAATTTGATTGGAATTTCTTCCCTTTCCCTTTCCTTGCCTTGGTAGTCAAAGCACAATACTCTTCATCATCACGCTTTGATGAAGATCCATCTCTGGTGTTCTACCTAAAATCCTCTTGCACTAGATCCGACAATAGTCGTTCCCAATCTGGAAATTTTTCCCTTCCATTGACAGAGTCTTGATAACTGTGCCAACTCTTGGGAAGTCCTAGGAGCACCAAGCTCACCAAATCATTAGTAGTGACTGTTATTCCCACACTTCCAATCTCATCCCAACATTGGACAAACTTCGTGAGATATTTTGGAATGGTGTCGCCTTTCTCCATCTTTATCTTCCTGAGTTTATCTTTGACCGCCAAATTCCTATGATCGCTACTGTTTTGGAACAGATCTGTCAAAACCTTCCACATTGCATATGGTGTGGTTTTCCCATGGAGACTTGAGACAATGTGGTATCGTACTCCCTCCAATAGAATCCTCCTCACCTTTTCTACTTTCTTTTTCCATGCATCAAGATTTGTAGTGCCTGTCGCATCCAACTTAGGAATATCTGCATCAATGTAACCCTTCAAGCCATTGTTTTCGAGCACTACCTCCATCCTATCCTTCCAAGCAATGTAGTTAGAGCTTCCCTCAAGTGGATACTCCAACCTCAATCCATTGAAAGACATTTTCGATCTTGAATCAACTGTCACACTAAGAAAATCTTGCAAATTCGAATGTTATCCAACCCAAAACTCAACTCCCACACTTTCCTCTTGCCCTGGGAGGTTCACAACCCTCCTGAGAGCAACGTGAGGGAAGTTCACACCCTGCCTGTGTATAGCATGCAAACTTGCCTATCAAGTTCACACCCTGCTCCACTGTAGCCTGCGAGAATTCCCTGTCAAGTTCGTACCCTGCTCCACTGTAGCCTGCGAGAATGCCAATGGAGTTCGCACCTTGCTTCACTGTTAGGGTGAGGGAAGTTCACACCCTGCTAGTGCATTTGCCTACGAGAATGCCAATGAAGTTCGCACCTTGCCTTTTTCCAGGGTACGAGAATTACTGTTCCTGAAAATGAGCGTAGTATTCAGTACTACAGTTCGCACCCTGCTAGAGACGGGACCTGCGAGAATATGATTTTGTTCGCACCTCACTTTCGTAGCTACGTGGCCTCTATGGATCTGATACCATGTAGAAATTATGATACAAAGTAATGTATTCCTGCGATTCTCCTGATCTAACAATTTCTGCCACTTGTTAAATACAAAATCTCTTCTACTATTATTATTGTGGAAGAAATTAAACCACGATCACAACCATAAGCACAAAGTGAAATATCAATAACACACAACACAGAAGTTTTACCAGGAAAGCGTAAAGCTAAAAACCCCACTATCATATATTATGTATATCATGAATCATGAAACAATATCATACAAAATTCTAATCCAAGAGCTCTCAGTACAATACAATCGTCTCACACTCTCATACACAAATTAGCAAATACATGTGCCAATTTTCGTGCGCAGACAACCTGCCTCCTCTGCACAATATCTGCAATCCGAATTCTCGTAATGAATTGAATTATTCACGAATTGCCTAGCTTGCACATGCTCATAAGAATATCCACTGCATGTGTGATCAAATCACAACTGATAGCCAAACTATCCCTTTCACCTGTTATCTCAACTAGATCTCCAATGGATTTGCATACATGTAGTTAACCGTGGAGAATCTTCAGTTGCATTGAGTTCATTGATTAACTGAACTCTCACTAGTGCAAGTTTAGTTACAACTAGTACAACTGATCTTAACTCACTTAACTACACTTATGGTTCTGTTACAAATCCAACTCACTCAGTTATGAATGAGATAATATATTAATGTTTATTGTCTAATTTAATTAAGGGAAAAGTAATTTCGACACATGTTTCTTGTTGACTTTTCAACATTGACCAATCCATCTGATGAGTTCTTTTGCTGGGGTAGTAGGGGTATATTTTTTCCTCCACAAATGTGCCCAGAGATCCTGGGGTCTTTTCATCCATCGCCACCAAATTTTAGCACTGAGGACTTTGTTAAGAGTGGTTGGGTCACGTAAACCGAGGCCACGTGCTTTTTTTGGGTTATAGACCTTTTTCTAGCTTACCAAGGAGATTTTGCGTCCTTCCTTGACACCTTGCCATAGAAATATTATTTGGATTAATCTTAGGGTGTTGTGGATAGATTTCGGGGCCACTAAGGTAGAAAAGGCGTAGATGAGGAGAGCTTGGAGGATGAATTTAAGGAGACTGAGGCACCTAGGTAGATTGAGAAATCGAAAGGTCCAGAGGGAGATTCTCTTCCTAAAAGTGGACATCAAGGAGTTCCAGGAGGCATTCCTCAGAGAGTTATCGATGAGGGGGATGCCCAGGTAGACTAACAGAAGGACACTGTGGTTAAATCCCAGGAGGTGAGTGAGATGGTTTTGGATGAATAAAGACATGTTGAAGAAGAATACCTGGGATTTGGTTAAGTTCACCTCCATGCCTGAAGCTTCACAGAAGAGGTCAATGGTGGATCTAAAACAAAGGGATTCTATGGCGGTGGAGATTCCCATCAGAAGGATATCATCTACAAATTGGATGTGAGAGATGGGGGGAGAAATGCCATGGGGGGAGAGGCCCGAGAGAGAGTGGTCCCTAATGGCTGCTTTAAGCATGCGACTAAGCCCTTCTTCCATGAGGATGAAAAGAAAGGGTGAGAGAGGGTCTCTTTGTCTGATTCCTCTTAAGGGGGAGAAGGGTTTGGTGGGAACTCCATTGACGAGGATTGAGAACAATGCTGAAGAGGTGATGTTAAAAATCCAAGAGACCCAATGGGATCAAAGCCGAAGGCTAGGAGAGTGGATTTCAAGTAGCCCCAGTTTAGTTTGTCGAAGGCTTTGAAGAGATCCAACTTTAGGAGCATGCCCTGAGTTTTAGTGGAGTAGAGGGAATGGATAACTTCATGAGCTAGGATGACACTGTCCAGAATCTGTAGCCCTTCTACATAACCAGATTTATCAGGGGAGATTAGGAATGGTAAGATGGGCTTGATCCTGGTGGCAAAAATCTTGGTTAGGAGTTTATAGATTACGGTGCAGAGGGCTATGGGTCTGAAGTGAGCTAGAGAGGTGGTGTGATTCTCTTTAGGGACAAGGGTGAAGAAATATGCATTGAGGGCTTGAAGCACCTTTCCAGCTATTCTAGAGTCCTCAATGATTTCCCACACATCCTTACGGATGATATTCCAACAATAGTGAAAGAAATCTAAAGTGAAGTCGTCTGGTCCAGGTGCCTTGCTGAGTGGGGTGGCCTTTAGCAACTAATCTACCTCCTCTTGAGTGATTGGTCTTATCGGTGCTTCATTTTTCTCGTTGGTGACCTCCTGTTGACGAAACAGTCCATCCGTCAACTGGGAGAGTGGAACCGGTCCGGGGTTGTCTAAATAACCCAAGCCGTTTGGTATGGACCACCCTGACGAGTTTAACGGCTCCGTTAGCCGCTCTAAGGTCTCCTAAGGGAACCAAAGAGAAAGTGATCTGAGCTAAATAATCTAAACTAAGGAAACTAGAAACTAATAAAACAAACTGAAACAAACTAACTAACTAAATAAAAGAAATCAAACTAAAATAGAGGAAACTAAGAACTAATAAACAAACTTAACTTAACTATGCTAACCTAACTATAAACTACTAACTATTATGTATTTACAAGATACTAACTATGATTATAATAACTCAAATCAACTGCCTAATTATCAGCTACGTTATTCCTTATTCACAAATGTACACTATGGACAAACTACAGATTTGATTAAAACCTGTGAAACTCATGTGTTCGCTGCCCTGAGACAGCCAAGAATCTATTTTTTTATCTTTTATGTTTTATGAAAAAGAAAATAAAAAACACTGAAATCAAACAATCTAATCTATCTTACTGATATTAAACAATATAATATAAATCTAAACTATCATTCATATCAAACTTCTTAAAACAGTAAACATCTAACTAATTAACCTGGAAATGCTCCAAGTCTGCCCCGTGTATGATTGCTTCGTAAGCTGGTTGAAGGAAGAAATTCACACCATTTAGCCCTTAAGCTTCTCACAAAGGATCAGCTATGATGCTTCCTGAAGTAAGTTACAGGACAAACAAGACATAAAAGAAATCATAACAGTCTTCAGATTATGAATTCATGCAAGAGGGAAACCTACTATGCAGCAAATTCATATATGCTAATTCAATTCATAAAGAAGACAAAGCTATCATTCATAAACTGAATCCCTAACTGTTATGTCTTTTATCAAATTGGAAGTAACAAGGTATGTATAATAATAAGAAATTATATCACTTGAATTCGATTTAGATAGCAAAGTAATACTAAACCAGAAACCAAAATGATATACAAAACGTGGAACAAAGTGTCGATAGATTGAAAAGAAAAAGCTATAAAAACGCATCAATTTTGCTCCAGTTTGAATCAGCATTACATATCCTTGTTCTCCCCAACTGAGGATGATCGATTATTACAAAATCAATAGGTTTGTATAAGTTTTTCACAAGGTAAAACATCCTTGTGAATAATAGAAAACAGTTTTACACAATCTGGGAATAATCCCAAAATCCCTTAAACTAAGTAACTAAAAATGCAAGTGAAATCTGTAGATCATCCCCTAACTGCCCATGATATCCATTGCAAATTCGAATTTCCCTGCAATAGACACCAGAATCAAGTTAGAAGATTGTTTTATTCATAAAATAATAACAAAATTGACTCTATAGACTTAGCTACAGAATCGTTTGATTCTGTAGTTGGTCTAGAATAGTAACATGACCAGACATAAATCAAACCAAATCGAACCTAATAATTCTGTAATAATCAACACATTACTAATAATTAAATCAAATAAAACCGAACAGAACACAATTGGGACAGAGTAGAGATACAATTGATACAAAATAGGAATGCTCTGTTTTTCCAATTGTTCTTAAAATCGAATCAAATCTTAATAAGATTGTTCCAGGAATGCCATCAATAACAAACCAAATCGTAATAGATACAAACCATCATTATCGATTAGCATAAGATCAATATAGAAAACCATTATGATTTCATGCATTACTGTATCCATAGAATCCAACCACAGTTCTCATTCGCTGTGCTTCAAACAATTCTCAAGTAAATTCGTAACTGTAATTGACTAATTGAAATCACAACAGCAGATTGATATCATTTCATTAAAAGAACGATGTATGAATTGCTTCTGATGTAATCGGATCATCTCCACAAATATCGACTCAACAGTCTTCACGTTAGATCACTCCATAATCGACAAACAAAGTTTTGACAGAGTCATCAAACGAGGCATTTAATTATCAAAAGATTTGATACAATCAATCCATCCCTGTAATCGAATCAGACACTTGTTATCATCGGAATACAACTCACACCGTAACAATTGTTATCCATTCGAAATTTGATTATGAAACAAATGATATACGAATTGGTCTCAACATAGCAAATACAATTAGCACAGTTAACCAATTTTCCCATCGTATCATGCAAGATACAATCAAATCGAACAGAGATATCCTTTGTATTTCAAAAATAGAAAAGATATCAAATAACAACATATTCAAATTAAATTATGGTCAATCAAACTGAATCTAATCACAACCAATCCAAAAATCGATAATCAAAACTTATGCATGACAGAG
>JZKD02S1610473.1:2974779-2987778 GCA_000966675.3 Picea glauca
ATTTGGAAGAGGAGAATAAGAGTAAAGAAACTTTACCCAATTGCACATTCCCATTGTCCCAACCCTTTAGCCATCCTTGTGCAAAGAGAGATACAAATAAAAGAAGTTGGAGGACATTTGAAGAGGAGCCCAGGATCAGGATTCACGGAGTAGTAGTCGGTATCAACATTGTAAGTTGATTCATTAAAGTTAATAATAAAAAAATGATTTTCCCGTCCCACTATATGAGTTCTTAATAGTTTAGTGAATATATGTTTGAATCTCTAACCCATTAATCTATAGAACAAATGCATGTAGAGTTTGTTGCTTGTTTTGTACGTAGGTCAGCCTTGGGAGGATAGCTGCTAACAAGCGATCAAGCATGAAGAAGGATCGACATCGAACATCCGGAACAAGGTATGTCCATTTAACAATGTATTTGCTTGAAAGAAATGGGGATTAGGTCTGGGAAGAAGGTAGAAGGTAGGATTCTTTCGGTCTTATCTGCATGCATAATATAACCCTAAATGCTAGTCCGTAGGGGGATTTCCCACCACAACACCCTCATATGGATTTTTACACCATTGCCACCATTTCCATCATTCAGGATCTAGATAGAGGACATCATAACAAAGTTTATCCAACTCATCAGTAATACCATGCAGAGAAACATAATGCTCCATTTGAGTGACCCAATCCATAGGATCTGAGCCATAAAATTTATTGACATCAACGTGGGGAAGATAGGGGTCACGATGAAAGGAGTTGGATTGAAAATGCAAAAAATGAGAGGAATCAACAACATCTGGTTGGTTTGAGGAGGAAGGACTTGGAGTGCAATTCAACAACTGGTTGACAACAAACTAGAGGGTGTTAAATTGGTTCATGAATTTGGCTTCCATGGTGTCAAATTTCTACTATACTTGGGTCTCAAATTATGTAAGGAGGGAATTGGTAGATCCAATCTCATATGTCACATGTTGGATGAAGTCCTGGGCTTGATTGATGGAAGCTTCTAGGTCTTGATTGCAAGTGGTGGCCATTTGGAGAGGGGGGGTGTGGCTAAGGGAAAATGGTTGGGTGGGACCACAAAAAAGGTCTTATAAGTGATAGGTACTGTTAGTCTCTAATTTTGTCTTGGTTTAGTGAGAAACCCTTATTCTAAACCCTTCTTACCTACACTTCAATTTCTGTTTCCAATTGATTTCGATCTTTGTTTTTAGTGTCTTATGGTTTGCTTTTCAGTTTTTTTGAATAGTTTATTCAAGTTTGAAATTGGAAGACATGGTTTTAAACGAGGTGTCACCTTATATGCCTATTTGAACTTCATAAATTCAAATTTTGCTAAGTCATTAATAGAGCTACAGGAATAAGGCTATTCACGTAGTGCCAAAATAATCATGCCTTGATACGTGCCTGTCATCCATATTTCGTTATGATGACACGAATCATGGTCTGAGAGTTCACATGTGTCCACAATAGATTGGAATAATTTACTGATTCAAACCATTTCATAATCTGATTGCTTTGTACCCACAAAGGTCTCATTTTAAAATCGCCCAATTCTCAATGATCATTATATTATACCTGTCTGATTTGCTGAATTTAGGTGCAGGTATTTGCTCAGAGGAACGTTATACACTAACAGATTACAGGTGACAGTTGGCCCTCTATTGATTGTGGAGTCATTATGGAAATCTTATGAAAACTATTTCCTGAAGCTGTACGAGACTGGCGGTAAGAAATTTGTTGTGTTTGGCATTTCACTGTTGGGGTGTAGACTCGGGATGAGATTTTTAGAGATGAGCATGTGAAAAGGCGAATGTGATCAGATTTCCATGGGTTGTTTCAGAAATTCAGTTCCAGACTACATAAAATTGTTACTCATCTTAAAAAAAATCTGAAGGGAGGAGTTTTCATCTATGTGAATAACTACAATTTCATCCTCAACATAATCAACAATGGAAAGGCCTTAGGTTTTACTGAGATGGTTTCGGCGTGTTGTGGAGATGGATTTTAGAATGGCCATGTGGGTTGTGGGTTGGATGTAGGATGGTCAACTTGCAAGGATCCACATGAATATGTTTATTGGGATAGATTTCATCCAACCAAGAGAGCCCAGACATGTACCATTTGTTAATCAAGTTCCTCAAGTTCCATTATATCGACCTGTCACAGTATTGCCTCAGCATGCACCGTATGTTGATGCTTATTCTTTGCAAGCATCAGATCCTCATGTCTCTGTGTATCAGAGGTAGGCTCTACCACCTTTAGATCCATTTTCTGTAAGAAAGGGGTTGGTATTGAATTTTGATTAGCGTGGTGTGGATCCAGGGTTTGAATATTTACACTGTCATAGAATAAGAGAGAATATTTACCTTGATGAGATCAATAGGGATTATGTGCCAAGAGAAGCTAACTATGGTGGAGCTACACTGTGTAGAGCTGACTTTACATCTCTGCCTAGGCGTTCATATTCTTCACTAATTGGGTCATCTTCACTGTATCGACGCTGATTGAAATTTTATGATTTCTGGATGATTTGGTTTCTTACAATTTTAAATTTTTAATCTTTGGAGATCTGTTTCATGATCTGTTTCAGTTTTTTAGGCTGCCAGCAAGGTGAAAGAAATCAAGAAAATCTCCTATTTCAAGCCAAAAAACTGCATGTCTACCAAGGTGGCTTTCTAGACTTTATCGAGGCATCTCTTGAGGGGTAATGTCAGATTTTCAGGCATATAATCAGCAACTTCAAGCTCAAAGAATAGCTAAAGGACACCTGACAGTAGTAACCTTCTAGCCAACAATAGACCCCAACAATTCAACATACAAATCCAACAGTTAAACATTGAAAATTTCATCGAAGGATTTGATCAATCTAAATCAACATATCCAGGCAACAACTCGAGTGACAGATTTCATGGAGGAAGTAGAGCACATGCCAGTTTGAGATTAAAGAAGAATGTTGTTCTTAAAAGGAAAAAGGAGAAATGTGTGCCTGTGCCTCAAGACCCTAGGAGGAAATCTACAAGAGTCACCAACAAATACAGGCTAAGGCCCAAAGCCATGTTCGATTCTTCAATCAAAAGAGAAGATGTCATAGTGATAGAATATGATTCTGAAGATTCAAAAGTAGATATCAAATGAAATACGAGAATGTCCACAATACATAAAGAATCATTAAAAGAAGAACCAGAAAAACTAAGGGAAATACTTTGTTTTTAACCTGTTATAGTCTTTACCTTCAAGAGAGGTTACAGAATAGATGGAGAGGAATTTGATGAAACCAAAAGAGGTTTTTGTTGGGAACATGCCCCTTCACAAAAACCTCTCTCATTTTTTACAT
Source organism: Picea glauca (assembly GCA_000966675.3). Classification (NCBI taxonomy): domain Eukaryota; kingdom Viridiplantae; phylum Streptophyta; class Pinopsida; order Pinales; family Pinaceae; genus Picea; species Picea glauca. Next base: position 2,978,105 of record JZKD02S1610473.1, read on the forward strand.
AGCTATCACCATTTAAGATATTGAAATTGATATTTGAGGGCTAATTTTCTGATAAGCTACAGGAAATACTCTGTTATTTTTTCCTGTTTTAGTCTTCTTCTTCAAGAGAGAATGCAGAACAATTGGAGATGAATTTAATGAAATCCAAAGAGGTTTTTGTTGGGAACATGCCCCTTCACAAAAAATCTCTCAGTTTTTGCACAACTATCACCATTTAAGAGATTCGAATTGATTGTTGGACCCTATTTTTCAGGAATTTACCAGATTTGTTTTCCTGAAAAATCTCATGGACAACAGTTGACAAGACACCTCATAAATTTGAATAGGATATTAGATTATATCTTCTCCATGATTATTTGAAACAAGAAACTAAACATAGATGAGGAGGTTTTCAGATCCATTTCTTTTGGATCTTGATTATTATCTATTGTTTCTATATAAACTCTGTAGAATGAGAGGAAGGTGTGGAAAAATTGGAGACCTGAGGGACCTTTTTGTGAAGCACATTGTAAAGGAATTATGTTCAATTTGACACTTAATAGAAAAGGCATATGGATGGTTAGACTGTCTTTTTCTACTCTATTATTTCTTTATTCATGCTTGAATTCATATTCAGATTGCAATTCTTTTGATTCTTGACTGTTAATTTATACCGTGAAAATTTTACTGTAAAGATTATTTTTCAAGTTTGATATCAAGCTGAACATCTTGTTTCTTTATGATATTTTGAGGCAAGAATTATGGTGAAGTTGACAAATTGAAGGCTTCACCTTCCTTTTTCTTAATTGGTTTAATCCATCTTTGTGTTTACCTATTATTCGGTCAATGGGATATACTCTATCTTAATCTTGTTTTTCATATTGTGTTGTTACATTGAAACTAGTTTCAAACCACCTTACTCAAAAAACCAATCATAAAACCCTCAAAATGATTTTGCAATAAATCAATGATGCCCTAGATTTCCCTTAGCAGTCGAGTGCAACTTTAGGGACTAACACCATCCTTGGGTTTGTCAGAATCTTCCTAAGTTGTTTTGGGGGGGTTGTTTAAAGGGAATTCTCTAAAAATATGGTTGTGCTCATGACACTTGCGACAGTGAAAGGGGATATTCTCATAGTCCAGGGGTTGTTCCCATTCCTCATCTTGATAATCCAAGATGATGGTTCCAGGGAGGGGTTTATAAATATTTAAATAGATGCATATGCGGGCATAGGCAGTGTACCTTCGTTGTTTTGTTGCCTCCGAAGCTTTGATGTAGCTGCCAATGGTGTTGCCAATCTCTGCAAGGATCTCCTCCAGCCAGAATTCTTATGGAAGTGAGTAGAGTCATAACTAGACCGAAGCATGTGTGAAGTCTTCTTTTTATGGGCTGAATCTCTCCATCTAGAATCGGAGAAACAGACCTCTCGAGTTATAGAAGAACGGCCCGCGTTCGAAGATTCGATTCCTATCCTCTAGATTGTGCAGTATGATTGTGAAGAAGCCTTTTGATACTAGTTGGAGGTGGTAATGGCCCTTGGGTTTCCACCAATGGTGAATCCATTTGACCAGGTCTTTCTCTGAGGGCCATAATCCCAGGAATTTTCCTTTTAGAGAAAAGTCCTGCATGTACTGTTTCTGATCCTCCATTCTCGATGAGCTGATGGCATATTTGGGAGCGATTGGTGCTTGTGGAATGCATTTTCCAAGTTCCTAGGTTCGTTGAGATCTTGATTTGTTGGTTTCTGGGTTGATATCCATTGACGTTTCCTTCGGCATTTCATCCTCCTAGATTATTTTTTTCATGCCAGTTGGGAGCTCGAATGTTGGACGTTTCGAGAGATTGGAGTCATGCTCATTTCCTATTACACTGCTATAGGAGGGGGCTGGGGGCACCCCTCTCTCAACCTGCATGGTCACGGTTGTGGGAGAGAGGTGGTGGATGGTGCATGTTTCAGAGAAGAACCCTAGCGATGGTGAAGTGTACACATTATATATATATATATATATATATATATATATATATATATATATATTAAAAACACTTTGAAATTCCACTTAATTTAGGTAAACATAATGCAAGGTCACAACCAAAAGAACAGGAATGTCGAAGGTAAAATCATAGGGTAATCCGTTGTCCATAAATATATTTACAGAGGAAAAACATTGGAAAAAATATAGGGGTTAAGCTGTCATGCAATGGATGAAATCGTAGCGCAAAAACTGGAAATTCGTCGAGTTACAAATAAGAAAAAGGGTATCACTGCGGCATCCAAATGAACTCACTGTCAACAAAACACTCACTATGTTATAAAAATGTTGGTTATTATAAAAATGACTATCTTTTGTATAAGGCAAGGAAGAGTTTCATATTGATATGACAGAGACATGGATATGGTAATGCAGATTTAGGTAGGTAATATCGCAAGGTGCTATAAAAATTGATCACTGAGTTTACAAAATAACTCTGAGTTTTATAATTATCGTTGAGTGTATCATCATTTAAATAAAGCATTGAGATTTATGAAATCGCAGGTAATTAAGAAATGTAAAAATATCACCGAGTTTAGAAAAATAATATTGAGTTTTATGAATTTTGTCAATTAATAAAAACGTTGATTCAATTAATAAATATCATTGAGTTTAGAAAAATAACACTGAGTTTTATGAGTTTTATCCCAATTGCAGGGTTTCATAAATGAAAGTTTGCAGAGTTTTATATGTTACTCAATCGTTGTTATGCAACCAGGAAATGAGTATGAGATCACAGAGTTAATTAAGATAACGCTGTGAAGGATATGATTCTTATCTCGATGCTAACAACATGACATTATTAACGTTGTCTTTGGTTATGCAATGTACAGAAAAAACTTTGTTCATAAAGCAATCGCAGGCTAAAATAAAAATATAAAAATGCAGTCATAATGATAAATAAAAAATCGTTGAGAAGAAGTGTGGTTGAAGGTGTGGAAGGTCATGGTTGAAATATAGGAAATGGATGACCATAAAATGGGTAAATTGCAGTGTAATAACAACTGAAATTAGCAAGTCAATCAATTGCCAATCCATCAAGCAAAATGCCTTAAAAAAATAAAAAAAAATCGCTATGTAAATAAAATTTCCATTGTAATCAATCACGGGTAGATTCGTTGTGGTTTATGTGCTAAAGCGCAAGATAAAAATTGTCCTCCAAAGTAATAAATTGCAGGGTTAAAAGAAATACCATATGTATATAAAAACACACAGTAATTTTGCCAAAAAGTATGAAACACAGAGATCAACGTAGAGGGTCATAAGCAGTTCGTTGCGGGAAGAAAAAAAACAACCACAAAGTTAATCAATCACACCAAGGCGCAAGACCATCACTCAACCAGGAACAACCAACATAGGCAGACAGTCGGGAAAAATATCCTTCGCTCATCATCCACACACATGAAAGAAGGGCATTAGGATATATAGATCTATTAACACCGAAGTGACGACCATCGATCTGGCTCCTGGACGAATGCTCAGGTGTGGACTGATGAACTAGGGATGAGGATGAAGTAAAGAGAACAACTCTTCACAAAAAATCAATAAAACCAATAGGACAATCACAACATTCAGGGGTTGAATGCCAAGGGAATCAAGTCAAGCAGCGAGCTTAAGGCTATGGGGAATTTAAGTTCTCGATTAAACTGCTAATTCAAACACCTTATTTACAAAGTAAAACAAAATATAGAAATGACAGCATAAGTTCAATAGTAATATACCATGCAGAATAAAAACATGCATACCATAGCCCAAGTCGCCCACTCTGAGTCGTTGTCCCGCGTGCTCTGTGCAGCTCTTGCTTGCCGATCATTGTGACTTCACTGGTACCTCCCAGACAATGCTAGGGGTAATATTCTTTCCTCTTAGCCCCCCGAGCCACAAAGGGGCCACACACACTAACCAGAGATCAAATATCTCCCAGCTCACCTCGCAAGGCCGAGCTACCAGTCCTCACCGAGCTGGGTTCCCAACTCCCACAAGGTAAGTCAGTCAAGTATACAATTCTATAGTGTAACATTACGCATGACAGAAGATATTCATCCTTCTCCTCCTCCCTCCTTTATATAGAGTTTCTAAGTCATTTTCTTTCCCAAATTCCCATTTAATTTATTGTTCAATAATTTAATTCAGAAAAATCCTCCCCGTACATGTGTCACCCATCCCCTTCTTTGCACCAAAAATTAATTTCATTAATTATTTAATCACTCCTATTTCCCTCACCCACCTAAACGCATTCCTAGAATCGCTCCTAGGTGTCCCCATATTCCCTTACACATTTTAATGACTTACCCCCTTACTAATTTACTATTTGAGTTCAATTTAGAAAGTTCTTAAATGCAATATTCCTTGCTAAGTTAGTCATTCTTCTTTTTCCTTATGTTTCCCTTTTTCTTTATGTTTCCCCCTTTTTCCCTTAGTTTCCTAATTCTTTTAAATTTTCCTCTTTCCCTTTTTATCTAAAACTCAAATTAGCAAGTGTAGGAAATTGCCTCTTTCCCCTTTTTATTTTTAACTAATAAATTTTTAATTAGCATAAGTAACAAAACAACTATTTCCCTTTTTGTTAAAAATGTAATCCCCCAAAGTAATTTGATTTTTTTTTATAAATTAAATGAATGGCTTACCCCTTTCAGTATTAATTATATATATATATATATATATATATATATATATATATATAATACTGATAATCATCATTAAACATGTGACGAGAAAGGGGTAAGCCATTCATTTAATTTATAAAAAAATCAAATTACTTTGGGGTATTACATTTTTAACAAAAAGGGAAATAGTTGTTTTGTTACTTATGCTAATTAAAAATTTATTAGTTAAAAAGAAAAGGGGGAAAGAGGCAATTTCCTACACTTGCTCTTATATATATATTTGTTTTTATTTTTACCACAAGTATCACTTAGACCTAGATTTTATTTTCGTAGGTTGGGCGACATTTTATTAGGGAAATTGTTTTTAAATATTTCTTATCACATTATTCCTTCTAAGACCATCTAGGTTTAATCACTTATTAGCTACAATGTGACGTGCCCTTCAGGATGCACTAGGTGCTCCAAGGGTGCCACTCGCCTCATTTTGTTTCCCTTGCGCGATGTGCCCTTCAGGACACACTACGTGCTCCAAGGGTGACACTTGCCTCATTCTATTTTTCTTGCGTGACGTGCCCTTCAGGATGAAATACTTGCTCCAAGGGTGCCACTCGCCTCATTCTATTTCCCTTATGTGACGTGCCCTTCAGGACGCACTACGTGCTCCAAGGGTGCCACTTGCCTCTTGATTGAATTGGTAGACATCAAAAACCCCTGGAGTCAATACTCCTTCAGGTGATCTTGTGGGAGACTAAGGGCCTCTAAGGAATAAGGCCCCTGCCTTATTATGCACCCATTAGAATCATTGTGAGTGACTGTCGCAGTCTTCCCTCACAACATCATGGGTTTTCTCAAACTAGGTATTCATTAACCTATAGTTCGAGCCATGGAGGGAGTGCTAGTAGGTTGTGGCACAACTGCTATCCACAACTCTCCCTCAACGTCTCTGGTAGTCATGCATGACCCCTCCACTCCACATGTGATTCCAGTCAGAAAGTTATCGTCAGCCTGCATCATCAACGAATCATGTCAGAAATAAAATCCATAATCATAACATTTAATCATATGCACATATGTCATATATACAACAATCAACCCCAATAGTCCACTCTCTGACTCGATCCAGAGTCCAAGGGTTTCACCGATGCCTCTGCATCCTCAAGGTACAAATTCCTACACACTCAGGAGAACCAAGTCAATATCACCTGTCTATGCCAATATAGAAAAATAATCATGTCATCATATCCATAATGTCTCATAATCATAATCAAATGCCCAATAGTATAATAATCCGGATCACTTGCAAGCAAGTGTCCTCAAAGAATAAATTTTCTTAGTGTGCGCAAGCGCAGGATGTTACATACACCCCCTCTTGGTCTAAACTTCATCTCGAAGTTTCACAGTATATAAGTGTCGAAATAAGTTGTATCACAGTGTCATAAGTCTATCTATCAAACAAAAATGGAAACTATTGGTGCATATCATATGCATCCTCTGAGGTCGTTGAGTGCGGACTATAGCTGTCCCAATGGACCTTGACCTCATCTACTCTTCAATGATGTAGCTGTCGAATGCGATGATCCAGGATGTGGATCGACTCATCCATGAGTGCACCCTCATTCGACACCCGTAAGGTGCTCAATTCAAAACATGTGTAGGATCACTAATCATAATGTCTCAAACAGAGACGTGAAAGACATCGTACATAGGCATCAAGAATCAAGCAAGTATAGTCATTAGGCCATGGGCCTCTCTTTTCCACAAACTTGTAGGATCCCACGGACCTAGGAGATAGTTTATCCCCTTTTCCAAACTTGATCGAACTCTTATGCGGTTTCAGCCGCAAAAATACTCGATCGTGACATCGTAACTATGATCGACACAATGCGCATCGACATAACTCTTATGTCAATCATGCGCTTCCTTGATCCTTTCTCTTATAGTTTTCATTTAATCTTCCATTTCTTGGATCGCTTCCGGTCCCACTAGGACCCTATCCTCAAGCCAATCCCAACTCAAAAGCGTCCGACACGGTCACCCATAAAGAAACTCAAAGGGTGCCATATTAACGGTGCTTTGGTAATTATTGTTATAAGTGAATTCTACCAATGGAAAGAATTCTTCCCAACGCTTATGTTGGTCCATCACGTACATGGGCAACATGTATTCCAAGGTTTGGTTCGTTCGTTCAGTCTTCCCGTCAGTATCTGGGTGATATGCAATACTAAAGTTAAATTGGGTTCCCAAGGCCTCTTGGAAACTAGTCCAAAATCGTCCAATAAACACCGATCCTCGTTCGGATATAATCCTCTTAGGTACGCCATACAACCTCACAATCTCACTGATGAAAACTCTAGCTATGTCAGGTGCTCGATACATCGTACGCACAGGAATACATGAACACTCTCCATAAGAGTGTCGACTACCAAAAAAATTGAGTTGTGTCTACTTGTCTTCAGTGGAAATCCATCAAAATAACCTCCCATTTCAATTCTGGAATAGCGTGTGGCTGTAGTAATCCTGCTAGATGTCTATGTTCATACTTTAACCACTGACATTCTAGACATCTCACCACATAGTTAACTATGTCTGCCTTCATTCCCTTCGAGGAGAATAAGGGTTTAAGGTTCGCCCTCATCTTCGTGACTCCTGGGTGAGCCATGTACACTGCTCTATGAACCTCATTTAGGATCAAAATCCTCAACTCGTTGTTCGGTGGTACGTAAATTCGATTTTTAAATCTCATTAGTCCATCGTTTTCCAACATAAATCCTTCAAATCTTGGTACCATCATTGTGTTTTGTCTGATAAAATTCTTGACCTCTTTGTACCAGTCATCGTCGTGCTATAAAGTTAGAATATTTCACATAGATTCATCTGAAGAGGCAACACCAAAAATATGCGAGGTCTCCGACTGAATGCATCTACCACTCAGTTCATTGTTCCTTTTATGTAAGAAATCTCAAAATTGTACTTGCTAAGTAATTCCAACCAACGTCGTTGTCGTGCGTTTAGGTCTCTTTGTGTAAAGATGTGTTGTAGTCTACAGTGGTTCGTCTTTAGTTCAAAATGTTTTCCAACAAGGTAGTGTCTCCAAACCTTCAAGGCATAAACAATTGGTAACAACTCCAAATCATGCATTGCACAGTCCTCCTCATGCCTTCTCAACTTCCTCGAAATGTAAGTAATCACCCAATCGTCTTACATCAATACTCCGCCTAAGCCTTCCTTGGATGCGTCAGTGCACACTAAGAAGTTTGTGTCCATGTCAGAGACCTTTAGTATCAGTTTCATTGTCAACAACTCCTTGATCCTCCAAAATGCTTCCACGCATTTCTTGTTCCAAACAAACTTCTTGTTCTTCTTCTATAATTCTGTAATCAGATTTTCTATCTTCAAAAATCCCTCGATGAACTGTCGATAGTATCCTGCTAAACCCATGAAGCTACGCACTTCCGATACATTCGTCAGCGCAGGCCATTCCATAATAGCCTCGACCTTTGTCGAATCCATGACGATACCTTCACCGGAGATGACATGCCCTAAGTAGTGAATCTTCAATTCATAAAATGATCATTTGGACAATTTCCCAAACAATTTGTGCTCTCGTAGACACTGTAGTACCAAGCACAAGTGCTCATCATGCTCCTCCTTCGTCTGAGAGTAAATCAAAATATCGTCAATGAATACTTGGACGAACTTGTCCAAGTACTCACAGAACACCCCATTCATCAAACTCATAAATACCCCTGGGGCGTTTGTCATTCCAAATGGTAAAAAAGTAAACTCATAATGACCAAACCTCATCTTAAAGGTGATATTAGGGATGCCATCCTCCTTGATTCGTAACTGGTGATACCCTGATCGCAAATCGATCTTGGAAAACACCATCGCACCCTTCATATGATCGAACAGATCATCAATCCTTGGCAATGGATATTGATTCCTTATCGCTGCCTTGTTCAATTGATGATAGTCAATGCAGAGTCTCCATGACCCATCCTTCTTTTGTATGAAAATAACAGGTGCACCCCACGGTGACACACTCAGACGTATAATTCCCAGGTCCAACAATTCCTTCAATTGTAGTCTCAACTCCTATAACTCCAGGGTCGACATCCGATAAGGCATTCTTGCTATCGGTTCAGTCCCCAGTTTTAGGTCTATGGTAAACTCCAATTCCCTCTCTGGAAGCATCCCAGGAAACTCCTCTGAGAAGACGTCCGTAAGATTTCTCACCACAAGAAGGTGTTCCAGACCTTCCACTACTCCCTTCTCGTTGAACGCAAGGATCGCATAAAGCTTACATCCCTTGGGCATGCTCTTCTGTAACTGCAAGGAAGAGATAAACCTCAGGGAAACTCCCTCATTATGACCTACAATCATGCATCACTGTCCCTCATCATTGACCAAGATCAATCGTTTTGTATTATAGTTGAGTATCACCTTATGCGATTCCAACCAGCCCATACCGATAATGATGTCATAAGATCTTAAGATCGTGACGTACAGATTAGCCCTAGTGAAAAAATCTCCCAGGTTAAGGGTACATCCTGTAACCTTTCCTCCAACCTTCTGTTTGGCTCCCGAAGCCATCTCTACAAAGCTAAACTCATCCTGTTTGACTACCTTTACCTTAATCCTTTTTAGCACTGTGCCAGAGCTGAAACTCTCGATAGCACCGAGATCTATCAAATACTAAGGGTCTGGTCAGTGATGGTACCTAACATCTCGAGCACAGTCAACTGGTACTCTGCCTGGCAGTTATTCATCATTGCATGAATCCGATGGGCCTTGCCCAAAACTCCCACGGTAGTGTTGGACAACTGAGAGGGGGGGTGACTCAATTGTTACCGTGCTTAAACAATTATGCTTCTCTTAAAATATTTACAAGGCACTCAATGATGATAACAATAATGGAGGGAAATAAAGAATGACACATTCAGCATCAGTCACATATATGAGAAACACAGAGACAAATATTTCCTAAGGAAACCCATACAGGGTAAAAACCTCTTCTTCTTTATATGATAAGTATTATTTACATTCTTTACATTATCA
>JZKD02S1610473.1:2990458-3002704 GCA_000966675.3 Picea glauca
AGAGGGTTTCCCAGGATAAATGTTGTGTACTTGTGGATGTGTATTTCTTAGTGATCTTGTGGTTGTTATGCTCTTATCTTTATGAAATGCAAAGAACTATAATATCAGCAAAAAAAAAACATTAACATGACTTTCCAGTCAGTGAAATGTTGATCTGTGTCCATGTGTCTTGCCCATAGATGGACGGTCCTCCTTGTCGGGATTTTGTATACTCTCTTCTCCTTGCACTTTAATGATCGTGCAGGTTCTCCTTGATCCAACGATGGTCGGAACTTATGCTCGGATTTAATGCCTGATATTTTTCCTCCTCTTCTGCGCGTTCTTCTTGTCTACAATCATATCTGACAGTCCTCCTTCTTTCGGGAATTTAAATGGGATCCAACTATCACCGACGCTTCTCCTCTCGAGCTTAGGCATTGCGATCAACTCTGCGCTAATTACTCTTGAGCTTACTTTGTTCCTATTTTTCATCGATGCTTACTCTGATCTTGTCATCAATGACCTACCTACAATCCTTTGCATGTTTGTTGCCATCTTTGTTGTTGTACTTGCCATCAATGACAAGCATACACTGTCTGTAAAACATGCCAACAGGTAGTGGGTCCAGCTGATCCAGATGCTCCGACCCCTTCCTTTGGGTAGTAATGTCGGTAATGTGGCTCCCCACAATCCAACACACTTTCTTCGGTCCAGTATTCCTGGTACCCGAAGTAGAAGCTGAATTCTAACAATAAGGCCAAAATCGAACTTCTTGACCTTAAGTTTCTGGGTAATTTGGTGCGGAGCATACCTAAGAAGCTCCAAAATGGGCCTCGTACTCGGGCACCATGCGACCACCTTGTCACAAGGTGTCGAACTCATTGAGTTGATGCTCAACGAATTCCTCAGAAATATACCTCTCCTGGAACCGTTCCACGAATAGTTCCCATGACACATCATCGACGACCATGTTAAAATGTGGCTAGAGCATATTCCACCATAGAAGAGCGCTCCCTTTCAGTTGAAAGACCACCATGCAAACCTTCATGCTGGAGGTCGTAATCACGAAGCATGAAGCATGATGCCTTTCTCTACAACTGTGCCTCGACAACACAGACGTCTGCGACACTCATGGACTCAACAACTCAACTCTCTTGAGTTCTCGGTGGATGCTAACGGTACTAGCTCAAGAACGTTATGGACCCTCAGGGGTGCAGGTGCCCTGGCCTCATCTCAGTACCGATGGTGAATCAAGGCCCTTTGACATTACCTGGAAGGGCCTTGTCAGACCATCATCATCCCTTACAACAAGCGAATCCAGCCCCAGGACTTGCTTTTCCCCTTGGGGGTTCGACTCCAAGGTTGCGAGAACTTCTGGAGGCATCGCACCTCCTTCCACGACACCACATTGTGAACCTCTTAGGCGTCCTATAAATGCGATCACCACATGGATACGTTAAGGTTTTTAATTATATCAAGGGTAATACTCATGGGTTTACTGCAATGGAAAGTCTGGCGATCCACAGTCACGGGGTTGAACCCGCTCTGATACCGTCCCCGAATCGTTACGACTAAAAGCGAAGCAAAAGTGCAATTTTTTTTTTTGTCAATACTCATATTATTCCTCGATGTGTTCCTACAGAAGGAACTATGTAAGGAGTCCATTGGATGTTTTATTGTATGGCCTCCTTGCTTTAGGCTAAAATGAAAGATTCCAACAACTAGAGTGGGTATCCCTTACTAGTCAAGATATTCTTTTTAATTTCAAAATCGCTCAAGTTAAACATTTGTTTTAAGAGAGAACTAAGATAGCCACTAGTAGAGAAATTCGTTTTAATCTCAAAATCACATAATTACCATACACAGGTAAAAAAAAAACATAATAAAGATACAACTTAAAGATTTTAAGCTATACCCATATTACTTGTTTTGGTAATGGGATTGGTAGGAATAAACGACTTTGAAAACAAAAATGGGTTGTACTATGGACCTTCCGCCCTTATCAAATGTGTTACCTACCAATGTAAATAAATTCTATGGAGATTCCACCTTTGGAGGGACATTTTTATTTTAAATTTAGATCCTCGAAAAAGGTTTTCGCTTAGCTCTGTATAATCAAATTAGTATATAATCCTCGAATTGAATTGAAAACTGTAAACAAAGAACATATTACTTCAATGTAGAATCTATATAAATATTTTTGAAAACAAAATTTGTGTGCTGAATCTATATACATATTTTTGAAAACAAAATCAAAGTTAAACATTTATTGACCATAAATGAAGGAATACTAGCATTCAATAGTTACAAGTTCATTCCTGTAACCCTAAAGGAGAACTTTAAATATTTTCAGCGTGATAAGATATTAATCGCATAAAAGGGCATGTAAGTCACAGAGCTAATATCAGGTGGCTACGTAATCAAGAGATAGGTAAAAATAATGCAAGGTCGCAGCCAAAAGAACAGGAAAGTCGCAGGTAAAATCGCAGGGTAATCCGTCATCCATAAATATATTTGCAGAGGAAAAACAATGGAAAAAATATAGGGGTCAAGCTGTCATGCAACGGATGAAATCGTAGAGCAAAAACTAGAAATTCACCGAGTTACAAATAAGAAAAAGGGGATCACTGCAGCATCCAAACGAACTCGTTTTCAACAAAACACTCACCATGTTATAAAAGCGTTGGCTGTTATAAAAACAGTTGTCTTTTGTATAAGGCAAGGCAGAGTTTCGCATTGATACGACAAAGACATGGATATGGTAACACGGATTTAGGTAGGTAATATTGCAGGGTGCTATAAAAATTGATCACTGAGTTTACAAAATAACTACGACTTTTATAATTATCGCTGAGCGTATCATCATTTAAATAAATCACTGAGTTTTATGAAATCGCAGGTAATTAAGAAATGTAAAAATATCACTTAGTTTAGAAAAATAACATTGAGTTTTATGAATTTTGTCAATTAATAAAACGCTGAGTCAATTAATAAATATCACCGAGTTTAGAAAAATAACGCTGAGTTTTATGATTTTTATCCCAATCCCAGGGTTTCGTAAATGAAAGTTTGCAGAGTTTTATATGCTATTCAATCGTTGTTATGCAACCAGGAAATGAGTGTGAGATCGCAGAGTTAATTAAGATAATGTTTTAAAGGATATGATTCCTGTCTTGATGCTAACAACATGACATTATTAACGTTGTCTTTGGTTATGCAATGTATAGTAAAAACGTTGTCCATAAAGCAATCACAGGCTAAAATAAAAATATAAAAACTCAGTAATAATGATAAATAAAAAATCGCTGAGAAGAAGTGTGGTTGAAGGTGTGGAAGGTCATGGTTGAAATAAAAGAAATGGATGACAATAAAAGGGGTAAATCGCTGTCTAATAACCACTGAAATTTGTGAAGGTCAGCGGAGGCGGTTGGATGGTAAAGTCGTTCTTGCAACGAAGGTCAGGTCTTGTGCTCAAACCCAAGCAAGGATGTGGTCTAGCTGCAAAAAGCTTAACTGGGCCAAGCCCGCATACCTTTTAGCCCCCGGGGGGTAGCTCAATTGGCAAGTGCCATGAAAATGAAGTTCCATGAGGTTTCGAGTTCAATTCCCCCCGACTTACAATGTGTGCCGCTTAAGGGGCATCGTGGGCACACCTGGAGGTTATAGTGGTAGCAGTTGGATAACACGTCCACGTGTAATGCGAGCACGTGCCCAACTAGTTGTTGATTCCGCCAGACATTAAAAAAAAAAAAAAACAACTGAAATTCGCAAGTCAATCAACTGCCAATCCATCAAGCAAAGCGCCTAAAAATAAAAAACAATTCACTGTGTAAATAAAATTTTTGTTGTAATCAATCATGGGTAGATTCGTTGTGGTTTATGTGCTAAAGAGAAAGCTAAAATTCATCCTCCAAAGTAATAAATCGCAGGGTTAAAAGGCAGACCAGATGTATATAAAAACACACAGTAATTTCGCCAGAAAGTATGAAACGCAGAGATCAATGTAGAGGGTCATAAGTGGTTCGCTGCAGGAAGAAGAAAAAACAACCACAGAGGTAATCAATCGCACCAAGATGCAATACCATCACTCAACGAGGAACAACCAAATAGGGGTAGACAGCTGGGCAAAACATCATTCGCTCATCATCCACGCACAAAAAAGAAGGGCATTAGGATCTATAGGTCTATTAACACCGAAGTGACGACCGTTGATCCGGCTCCTGGCTGACTGCTCAGGCGTGGACTAATGAACTAGGGATGAGGACGAAGCAAAAAACACAACTCCTTACATCAAATCAGTAAAACCAATAGGACAATCACAACATTCAGGGGTTGAATGCCAAGAGAATGAAGTCAAGCAGCAAGCTTAAGGCTATGGGGAATTTAAGTTCTTGATTAAACTACTAAGTCAAACACCTTCTTTACACAGTAAAAAAAAATATAGAAATGAAAGCGTAAGTTCAATAGTAATATACCATGCAAAATAAAAATATGCGTACCGTAGCCCAAGTTGTCCGCTCCGAGTCATTATCCAGTGCGCTCTGTGCAACTCCCTCTTGCCGACCGCTGTGACTTTACCGATACCTCCCAGCCAATGCTAGGGGTACTCTTCTTCCCCCTTAGCCCCCCGAGACGCAAAGGGGCCATGCACACTAACCAGAGATCAACTAGCTCTGAGATCGCCTTTCAAGGCCGAGCTACCATTCCTCACCGAGTTGGGTATCCAAACTCCCACAAGGTAAGTCATTCAAGTATAAAATTCTACAGCGTAATGTTATGCATGAAAAAAGATATCCATCCTTCTCCTCCTCCCTCCTTTATATAGAGTTTCTATGTCATTTTCTTTCCCAAATTCCCATTTAATTTATTGTTCAATAATTTAATTCAGAAAAATCTTCCCCGTACATGTGTCACCCATCCCCTTCTTTGCACTAGAAATTGATTTCATTAATTATTTAATCATTCCTATTTCCCTCACCCACCTAAAAGAATTCCTAGAATCGTTCCTAAGTGTCCCCATATTCCCTTACACATTTTAATGACTTACCCCCTTACTAATTTACTAGTTGAGTTCAATTTAGAAAGTTCTTAAAGGCAAGATTCCTTGCTAAGTTAGTCATTCTGTTTTTTCCTTATATATCCCTTTCTCTTTATGTTTCCCCCTTTTTCCCTTAGTTTCCTAATTCTTTTAAACTCCCTCTTTCCCTTTTTTTTTTTAACTAATAAATTTTTAATTAGCATAAGTAACAAAACAACTATTTCCCTTTTTGTTAAAAATGTAATCCCCCAAAGTAATTTGATTTTTTTATAAATTAAATGAATGGCTTACCCCTTTCTCGTCACATGTTTAATGATGATTATCAATATTATATATATATATATATTTTTACTACAAGTATCACTTAGACCTAGATTTTATTTTCCTAGGTTGGGTGACATTTTATTAGGGAAATTGTTTTTAAATCTTTCTTATCACATTATTCTTTCTAAGGCCATCTAGGTTTAATCACTTATTAGTTACAACGCGACGTGCCCTTCAGGATGCATTAGGTACTCCAAGGGTGCCAGTCACCTCATTTTGTTTCCCTTGCGCAGCATGCCCTTCAGGAAGCACTACGTGCTCCAAGGGTGCCACTCGCTTCATTATGTTTCCCTTGTGTGACGTGCCCTTCAGGATGCACTACGTGCTCCAAGGGTGCCACTCACCTCATTCTGTTGCCCTTGTGCGACATTCCCTTCAGGACACACTACGTGCTCCAAGGGTGCCACTCGCCTCTTGACTGACTTGGTAGACATCAAAAACCCCTGGAGTCAATACTCCGTCAGGTGATCATATGGGAGACTAAGGGCCTCTAAGGAATAAGGCCCATTCCTTACTGCGCGCCCCTTAGAATCATTGTGATCAACTGTCACAGTCTACCCTCACGACATCATGGGTTTTCTCGAACTAGGTAATCGTTAACCTATAGTTCAAGTCACGATGAGAGTGCTAGTAGGCTGTGGCAGGGTTGTTGTCCACACCTCTCCCTCAACATCTCCGGTAGTCATGCGTGACCCATCTACTCCACATGTGAGTCCAGTCAGAAAGCTATCATCAACCGACATCATCAACAAATCATGTCAGAAATAAAATCCATAATCATAAGATCTAATCAGATGCACATATGTCATATATACAACAATCAACCCCAATAGTCCACTCCCTGACTTGATCCAGATTCCAAGGTTTTCACCGATGCCTCTGCATCCTCAAGGTCCAAATTCTTGCACACTTAGGAGAACCAAGTCAATAGCACCTGTCTATGTCAATATAGCAAAATAATTATGTCATCATATCCATAATGCCTCATAATCATAATCAAACGCCCAATAGTATAATATTCTGAATCACTTACAAGTGAGTGTCCTCAAAGAATAAGTTCGCTCAGTGTGCACAAGAGTGGGATGTTACACATCTGCTATAGAATTTGTAATCTATACTATGAATGGACTTTTCTATAGAATTTATAACTTGTTTTATGTATGCTTTACACAAAAATCAACATTCAAATTTGGAAAATTATTATTATATTATATTGTTATTATATATATATATATATATATATATATATATATATATATATATATATATATATATGCGAATAAATATTTTTATTTCCCATCAAATTGATGATTTGAAAAATTAAGTGAACGTCATTAATGACGTGTAAAGTTAAAAATTTCCGATATTTGAGGATTAAAAATGGAAAAAACGGGTAAATATCCATCAAATTTAACCACTAGCATGAATACCCCATCTAATCTTGCACAAGTAGTAAATCGGGACAAGTCTACGGACGAAATTGCCAAGGCACTTATAGCTTCCATCTACGTTGAACTTAGGGTTTTGTGAGGAAAGGAACTATGTATACATGTTTTCATGCAAAGTCTATTGCATTGTGAATGATTGGAAATTGAAGGCACAATATAGATAGAGAAGAGGATTTTTTTGCACTATCGCGAGTTGGGAAACATTTCCTTTCGATGGATTGTATTTTGAAATGTTTTTTTTTTCATAAAATTTGGCAAAGAAGCCAACACATAATGCAATTGCTCATAAATTTGGTTTGGATGGTTTTTTTTATATTATTTTAGCACAACCAGATTTATTTGCCAATGCTTTTGAATCTCTGTATTTTCCTCTTGAAGCAATTAACTGCTTAGTTAACATCTTGGTTTTTAGCACAACTCTCATAAGAGGAAGGCTTGACCTGATCTCGAGAATATTGCCAAGGAAGTTTTGGCTACTATAATGGATCCCAAACTCAAGAATATTGTTGGGACCAATGGAAAAAGGTTGGCCACATGTACAAAAGGAGTTCTCAATACAACTTGTGTTGTAATGTTGTCAAACGACAGACCCACTTTGTCCATGAAGCAGTTCCTCCAATGCCCACATCCATAATGTGCACTCCATCGCCATTGTGAGACATATATTCCATGTTTTTTATCAGTCGATAGAGTGGAAAGTATATAATTTATGATATCAATGGATTATACTTATGATATCAATGAATTATGGCCAGGGTATAGATTTGATGACCACTCCTACCTGTCAAGTAAATTTTTTGACGGGTTTCTTCTTAAGACTACCCTTCCCATGACTTTTATTTTTTATTTTTTCTCGTCATTTAAATATTATGTGTCATATGTGTTTTTGTTCATTTTTATTGTAAATACAAAAGCATCACAGGCACAACATAAAATTATTATGAAATTGCATTTAACATAACATCGCAAAACCGTTTCACATGGAATACAAAACCACTAAAAACATAAATAGAAAAGCTTGACAGATTACCTTAATATAGCATCTTGCACATAGTTTCAATTTTGAAAATCACCAAATAAGAGGTTCCAACTAATTTTGAAGGTGTTTTCTAGCTTCAGCCAAACCAAGACAATTTCCATCACTACAATTGCAATTTAATATTAATGAACCTTACCTCTTTGGATAGTTGCATGCAGGTTTTGGGTAGTGTTTTTGAATCCTTGATCTTTTATTCTCTCTCAACCTTCAATTTTCGATTGGAGGATGTGATAGGGTCCAATTTCCAAAGAATCCCCGTGACTTGTAAGTTGTGAGCGTGTAGGCATTGCTCAACATGTGCTATAATATTTGTAACTTATGAAATGTGCTATGCATTCAACTTGCAAGTTGCAACCTCCATCTGCTATAGAATTTATAATGCTTTACACAAAAATCAACATTCAAATTTAGGAAATTATTATTATATTATATTGTTATTATATTATATTATATTATATATTGTTATTATTATCATATATATATGGGTAAATTTTTTATTTACCCATCAAATTGACGATTTCAAAAATTAAGTGAATTGATGTGTAAATTTAAAAATTGTCGGTATTTGACGATTAAAAATGGAAAAAATGGGTATTTACCCATCAAATATAACCATTGCTTATGGCTTATGATATTTTGTATATTTGATTTGAATGGATATATATTATCACAAGTCAAATTAATTTTATTGAATTAAATTGTTTTTTATGTGTAAGGTTTTTATATGTTTTATATATTAAACTGAATTTTTGAAAAATAAAAAATTATTTTGAAGAATTTTAATTTTAAATTTTTAACAAATATCATATATGTGTCAAAACAATAAAATGAATTAAAAAATATAAAATTACAAAAAAAAAATCATAATGCCAAATATTCAGATCTCTCAGACAATTAAAGATGATTTGTACAAACCCACACTATGAAATATAATGACCATAAAAACTTTCGTAATAGGAACCACAGTGTAATTAAACTCCATCTTCATTTCCACTAGTTCATGTGATGAAGAGAACAATGATTTTATGTTGCCAAGTACCCCAAATGAGAAAAATATCTAAGGGTTTAAACAAACAACGGTAATGATTTTCATCTTTTGCTTCAAGAGTTGTGTTAAATTGACCACTTTATTCGTTTAATGGCCCAACCTCAGAGTAAATTTGACATAGTGAAATCTGAAATATTGCAATATAGAAATTTTTAGCACTTGCAACCTTTATTTTTCTTCTTTTTAGAAAATTGACCTACCGAAAGGTTGCTTTTGCGGTGAATTTGCTTGGGTTTGGTCTTTGTTTCGATGATTTTGCGTCAGTTTAAGATTTTTTTCCATGAATTTGGTCGAATTCGTGCTTTAATTCGATGAATTTGACTGAGTTTGGGTTTATCTGGACATTTTTTGAGATATTTTGAGCTTAAATGGTGGAAATATTGACTTCTTAACCTCACTTAATATTGGTCCCTTTTTTCCCAAGAATCACTTATTATCGTTCTAAATCACTGCAGAGATTTATTTATTTTACGCTTACTCTGGTTACAGCTTGAAGAGCAAGATTGGGGCAACCTGGGTGGGAAGTCAATAAGATGTAAGTTATTGGTGGTTTTTTCTGTGAGTTTAGAATGATGATGATGATGATGATGATGATTAACGTCCACTAAGACCTAATTGGTCTATCGGACCTTAAGAGGGTAAGTGATTACTTGTGATCCTTTAGAATTTTGTTTATGTGCTCGAAAAACATCAAGAGAAGCTTTCCAAGATCACCATATTTTTGTTGAGTTAAGAGGTTAGGAAGGTTGGTAGTGTGATCAATATTTTGAAAATGATATCTAATATGGGTATAGGCTAGACAATCTAAGAGAAGGTGATTTTCATCTTCAACCTTCTTAGTGTCACAAAGGTGACACACTCTTTCATCCCATGGTGCTTTAGGAATTGACCAATGCCCAGTTTCACTATGGAGCTCGTGAGAATTTGTTCTTATCTTAGCAATGCTTATTTTTTTCTTTACACTTGGCAAAACAGATGGATAATTTTGATCTTCTAGATTAGGGTTGATTACATCTTTATAATACCTTAATTTTTTATTCCTCTAACTCTTTATCACACCACATTTTTTCTTTAGATTTTGATTTGACGTTTTTTTTAATAGTATCTTTATTCTACAAAATGGTTTCTTCCATGATTCCCCAATAGTTTAACCAAGACCGGGCATCTTTATGCCATCCTCGCTTGAGTTGATGGTGGTTATGACTTGATTTTGAAGCAATTTTAGGTAGCCTCTTGTCTTCCATGTTGTTTAAATTGTTCTTATACATTAGGTATCTAGTCATAGCCATGTTGTCAATGGGGGAGAGGTGTGTTTCTACGAGGAGGATGGGATAGAGCGTATTTCCTTTAATTTTGAGATTATAGATTATAAAATTCTTTTGTATTTTCTCTATCTTTCTCCAAGATTCACGAGAGATACTACAACCCCAGACTTCACATCTATAAAGAATAATAGGTGTAACAAGAGTCTAAAAGAGGATTTTCTTCTTATCCCAACTCCAAAGATCGGTTGATTTACACTTGTTTTCAAGCCCATAATAAGCTTTCCATCCCCCAATAATCCTTTTCTCAATGCTATAATTCCAATTGAGCTTGTGGTGAATATCAATTATAAGATATTTGTATGAAGACACTTCCTCCAAGTTGTTGTTGTCATATACAAAGGTATCATAAGGGATCTTATTCGATTTAATAATCATAACCTTAGTCTTATCCGTATTAACAGTCATACCCATATTAGAGCAAAAATCCTTGAGGATTCTTAGTTGGTTTTCAAGATCGTGGGGACTCCTTTCCATAAGAACGATATCATCGACATAAATAAGAAGATTGATGACTATACCAATGAGAGTAGGGCCGACACAACCTTCTTTTTCCAAACATTCTTCTAACTTATCAATGTATATGCCAAAAAGGGTAGGGGACAAGGGACAACCTTGTTTGACTCTGATATTGTAGTTAATCTCTTTTGACCATCCCTCAATGTTTTTAAACTTAGCAATAACGTTATCATACATCCTTATTGCAACAACCCTCAACTCGAGATGCACTTTTATCTCTTCCAACTTATTCCAAAGGTTTTTCCTAGGAACCATGTCAAAAGATTTTCTAAAGTCAACAAAACAACAAAAAAGATTGGTTTTAGTATAGAACAACTCCTCTGCAATGATCCTAAAGGTAACAAGATGGTCCACAGTTGAATGATATCTCCTAAACCCGGCCTATCCTTTATCTCTTTTACCGTGACTTTCTAGCCAAATGCTAATCTTCTTTTCCAAAATAATTCCATAAAGCTTGGCTAAAATCCGGCTAATCATAATGGTCTTATAATTAGAGGCAATGCTTTTATCCCCATTTTTAAAAATAAGAACAATGAGACTTTTCATTCAGGGTTTAGGGAATCCCTACTTGACTGCTAAATTGAAGAGCTTGTGTATGTGAGGGATAAGGATTGGCCCTCCAATTTTAAAATTTTCATCTTGGTAGCCTTCAATGTCCTTACCTTTCCCATTTGCGAGTAGCTTAACCCCGAACTCTATGTCATCTAAAGAAAAAATGTCTTCCTTTTTAAGGACAATAGGAATATTTTCCATGGCATTAGAGAACTCATAAAGACTTTTAAGGTAGGAATTCCATTCCGTTAAGGGAATCTTATTATTTTATTTAGTACTGTGTTTTAGAATTTGGCTCCAGAACTTCTCAGGATCTAACTTGTATAGTTGTGAAAGTTGCCCTTGCATTTTATTGATCTAGTCTCTTTTTTTCCTTTTAGTTAGGGCTTTGTACGTATTGATCTTATCGAGTTTTAAGGGCTCATTAGAAGCATCCCTAATGGCTTTCCTAGAAATTTTACATTCTTTATCATACCAAGGGTTGGTTGTTTTATTATTCTTTTTATGGGTGTTCGCGTTCAAACAGTCACCAGGTGAGAAAAATGGAGAACGCTCTGCATATCCTGTTGGGTTCATCAAGACAGAACATTTGTGGCAGCAAGGGGTTAACATAAAACAAAACTGAATACAATCTAACTAACAACTGAAAGAAAATAACAATTCGAAAATAAACAAAAACATCAAACATGAGACAAGGGAGTCGTCAATGGTTCCAGGCTTGATCTATTAGTGAAACCAGAGCACACACTGAAGACGGAGATAGGGGTTCCCTCTCCCTCCAGCGGAAGGTACTTCGGGGCCCTCAACACAATGCTTTCCTTACACAATGAATAGAACTGAATTGAGTGATGAAAGAACTCTAGGTTAGGCCGCTGATGGATAGCTTGTCAAAGACTGAGCTCTGAATCATCTGGACAGCGTAACTCTGCTTTGAATTCTCTCCTAAAACAATGAGTCTTCACGGCTATTTATAGCAT
>JZKD02S1610474.1:0-19005 GCA_000966675.3 Picea glauca
ATACTTTTTTCGTCCCACCATATCATGTGTTCAAATTGTGTATTTATTTTATGATATTGTCACATCTAACCCAACAATTAGTATATGAAATGCATGTTTGCAGCTCTTTGTTTGTTCATGTGTGAATGCAGGTCAGCTTTGGGAGGATGCTTGCAGTCAAGGAGTGAGTGAAAGCGAAGGGATCGACATCAAATGAACAATTCAAGTTAGAGTTACCTAATCTTGTTTGCACCTTTGTATTGCATGAATGTGGGGTTTTGTGTTAGGAGAATAGGTTCAAGTAGAGGCCTTTAAATGGTCATTTTCTTCATGCATGATTAGATCCCTTTAATGCTAAGTCTGTAAGCGGGATTTCCCACTCACATAAAAATTTGTGACTCCACTGGGGAGTCTCTAGGGTTCTTTGGGGATTTTTTATTGGGTATTTTAAAATTGGTTTTACATCCTTTTTTGAGTTTCTGCAAGAAGTCTGAGTGTTCAGGGGTTCTGGTTCTCAATACCAGTCTTCCCTGCTCTCCTTACCAGACTATTTCTTTTCTATTTTTGAGAGTCTTAAGAGGCATACACGCCCCATAGTGGGACAACACATATATGCATGCACCCTGCCTTTAGTTATCCTGTGTATGTACGCCTATTGATGAAGTGCTAGCTGTGTGTCTGAGAACCCAACAAATCCTTCTCAAGAAGAGCCAGTCATCCTCTCCTCTGCAGAAGTGATCCTTCTCAAGGATATTCTAGGTCCTTCTAGGTCTCTGATTGAATAGTCCATAGTCAGGTAAAAACCTCAGGATTAGCTTTGATTTGCTAAATTTTTCTTGCCTCTTCTTTGTCAAAGTATTTTTTTTTTTACCTTTAAGGGGTGTTGGTGTTCAATACCAGTATCCTCTGTTGAAGCGTAGCTGCTTCTTTTATATTTTTTTAGGATTTTAGAGGCACATGCGGCTTGTAGTGGGCCTGCCCACATGCACATGTGCCCTGCCCTTCTACAGCCCACGTATGCATACTAGCTATTGAAGAGACAGTTGTGTACCTGTCCAGAAACGTTTTTGGAGGTAGTCATCCTCCTCCCTATCAAGTTTTTACTTCCCAGGGTCTTTCTTGTCTGAATGTGGCCTCTGTCATAGAAACTTAGCCTAGGTTTGGACTCTATTATGGCTTTCTTTTTCATTCAAAGTCTTCTTATGTTTCTTTGTTAGTTTTTTGATGAGATAGTGAGTCAGTCTAATCGGCCTTCTTAGTTGTCAGTATATCCCCAGGGTCAGTGGTTGGTTAGAAAATTTTCTTATCCTTGTCTTGTCTTGGATTTTTTACTGTTTTTGCTTCAGAAAAGGAGAAAGCTTCCAGCTTTAGTTTTTCTTGTTTTTTGAGGCACAATAAAAAAAAAGGGGTAGATATTTTATTTGTTTGGTTAAGTAGTCAAGTGTTTGCACAGATTATCAGGAAAAATTTCATTTTCATAAGTTCTTGGATGATTGACTTAGGAAAATAAGTAGCTTGTAATCAAGTGAAAGCCTATTTTCAGTTTTCTGTCAAAAGATCTTAGAAAGAAATTTTGAAAAGTTGGTTAAATTAAATTCTTTTTGAAGAAGTAGTTTTGTTTTCATCACTTTGCATGTTCTTCTTTTCGTCGCTATAAAACATCATTGGTTTCATTATCATCTCCTATGAATTTAAAAACAACCACTAAAATAAACATTTAAATAAAATCATTTAGACTTTAAGTTTTGTAGGGTACACAAACAAGTCTAGGACTAGAGCCTTGATTTAGGTTGGAGAGGAAACTCTTCAAGGCTACCAAACACAAACATACAAGTCTGAGCTAGGGAGTGTTCAAAGTCCAGTTACTGTGAAATTTGTCTAGGACCCCCCTCTAACACAAGGGATAAAAAAAAGATCACATGCAGAAAGGTAGCGGAGATAACCCCTCCAAAACTAGACCAAGCATAGTGGGGAACACATATAGAGGGCTTGTCTTGGGATTCCATCGTTAACACTTGCCACGGAGCTTCATGGGTCTTGAATCCGTTCGAGGTCCTCAGTTGTCTTTCGGAACACTTGCTTTCGATACCCTGGATAGGTTTCGAGCTTGATACCCTGCTCATTGAGATCCACCCGACTATCGACCGTACCCTCCTGGCAACTGTTTGCACGCTGGAAACCTAGTTGCCTATCATTATAATAACTTACACATGTGACTATCGGGGTATACCGCGGTACCTAGGATAGACATCAGGCCACACTTTGTAGAGTATACCCGGAGGGTGCTTCCATATTCAAGTTGCACTTGCACTGGTAAGTTTCTCTAGTGTTGGTTTTTGTAACTGTTCTTCCAACTAGCTAGTGACTTCCTGTTTTATTGCATAGGAATTTTTTGATAGAGTGTGTTTGTTTCTAAATCAGTTAGAAAGGCCTTAGTGTGTATCTAATATTCTCACACAGTGGAGGATCAGGAGCTCTGTCGGTCGTGAAGGATTCTTGGCCTACCACCGATCGATCTGGAGCCACCCCCACTGCCGCTAAGGCGGAAGCTAGACCATCAAGGGTCGTTTGAAGAAACTAGGCCACGGGTAACTGTGTCCAACCCACCTTCGAGAGAAGAACATCTCATCCCAAAGGAGCCAACCATTACAGACTTTGGAGCACAAGCTTTTGGTCCTAACAACCCTCCGATTACAGATCTTTCGGCACTGGTTGTCATACAGGTCTATCCTTATGAGCGTTTGGAAGTATCCCAAATAGAGATGGAACCAAATCCCACAACTTCTTTAGGGAATTCTCATATTCCCTCTATGGTTGTCACAAATAGGGGTGTTCCACCTCTTAACCAACCATCACCAGTCTGGACCACTATGGTTTTGACTACCTCTACTTCGGGAAATGGTCCGCTCCCATATTTGGCGGCGATCATTGCTTCGTTGTCTCAGAGTGTGACGGGCCCTTCGTTCACATATGGAATGCCTGGATTTGATCCAAATGTTGTCCGTTTTCACTCCACTCAACAAACTCTAAGTCTAGGGGTAGGGAGTTCAAAAACTCCTCTGCAAGGGTCCACAAGGGGAATTCCAGCTCCTTATAATGCTTTCCCTTATGGAGGGGTTCACATACCTCCTTCATTCCCTACACTCGGTGGTGCTCACCAGCAATCAACTGGGCCAATCACGAACTATGGTTCGTATGGAGTGAGTAGTCAAGGACTGCCTTCTAATAGTCAGTTGATAGGTTCGACATTGTTCTCTTTGTTCGGTGCATTTTATAACATTGCTTTCTCGTCCGCTGCTTTCCCCACCGGGGGCAACCCCGGTTATGGACAACCAAATCCTATGCAGGGTACTATTCCTGCACAGGGGGAAAACCCAGAAATCCCTTCTCCCCAAGGACCTTGGGATCCTTGGAAAGGATCAACTTCCTTGTCATGGATGCTGAGAGGGGGAAACCCTTTCCAAAATCATTGGAACCCCAGACAATGTTCGACACCTATTCTCATCGGGTCAATAGGGGGCATCCCCTCTCAAAATCCTTGGACTACAATGCAAGCCCAACCTCCTTTTCCCTTCTAGGGAAGTCAGCCAATGATGCCTCAACAAGCGTAGAATCCATACGTTGGTCCTGGACAAGGTTTTTACCAGAATCCTAGCTAGCAGCCAAAATTTTCCTGGCAACCTGGTGCCAGTCAAAATCCAGGTCCCTTTTTCCATGGTCATAATCAACAGCTCAAACTACTGTTCCTGGAAACTTTGCATTTTTATAACCTAACAAGGTTGTTGAGTGACCCCATCTCTCATGATCCGCATTGGCCTCCTATGTCAACCAAGTTGCCTTCAGACACTCCCAAGTTCAAAGCCAAACCTAATGAAGATCCAGGAAATCATGTGACTACTTTTCATATCTGGTGCTCATCTAACTCATTGGAATATGAATCTGACTAGTTGCACTTGTTTCAATGCACTCTCATAGGGAGTGCTGTGAAATGGTACATTGAGATCGACTGCTCAAGATACTCTTCCTTTGGTGAATTGGCAATGGATTTCTTAAACCATTTCCAATTACCTATGAGATACGATGCTGGCACTGGATTGTTGGCCAAATTTGAGCAAACCAAGGCGTTCCATATCTCCGATCACATCCGAGGATGGAGATGCTGGAAGAGTTTGATAAAAGTACCAGTCCCACCAGAATTTTTGTTGGAGCGGTTCCTTAAATCTTTGGTACCCTAGTTATCCAAAGGTGTAGTGACATTGAGAGTCTTTTCTGAAGAATATGTGATAATGAGAGCTCAACAAATTGATATAATTTACTTGCAATCTGGCCTACTTTATGAAATCTTTCCAGATGCACCTAGGTAAATTATTGACAAAACCAAACAGAGAGTTGGACCACATGTCGATGGTTTTGTCAGTTCAACACAAGCTAAGTCCACTGATCCACTATCAAAACAATTGCAACAATTGTCGATACAATAGACAACATCCATCCAGACCACCGTTCTAGTTGCTCCCCCTACCCAGATGTTGGATGTACACAGTGTACAATCGACAAACTTGAAGGCCAACCAACAGCCCAATGGGAAGAAGAAACAATGAAAGAAGGGTAAGGGATAAGAAACCTATCAATAATGTTCGCAGGGGAAACACTAAAAAGAAAAATATGAAGTATTCGTGTAATCTATGCATGGAAGACCACCCAACTTATCAGTGCCCTCAGCTCGCAGAGGCCCAAAATTTATTGGCACAATAGTAGCCTGTTGTGTTAATGAACTCATTCCAACATGGGAAAAATTTAACTCAAGCCTCAGTGAGCGCGGAATGGGGCGGTCAAGGACATCCTCCATCTTTGAGCAATCATTCATCTACAAATGTGTACATGATGAAAGGTGATGCATACACATCAACTAGAGTGCATGATTACAAAATGCCTAGCTCCTCTGAGAAGAGTAAAGAAGCTGAGATTCCCCCTCTTCCTCTCCAGGTTGAGAAGATGTTGGGTGAAACAATGACATGCATCCCAAAAGGTGCATTCAAGAAATCCTCTCACAACCCGAATGCAAGGGCCGCCCAGAACTACTCTGTGGTGGTGGATTTGTCACAAACCCCTTATGCGATGTCTACTTTGGAAGTCCTCCAGAGTTTCCCTTCCTAGAGAAAGGTTATGTTAGCCACTTTAGGATCTACTGAGACTTGTAATCTGGGCACGATCATGCTTGATATGACCAACTTAAAACCTCATCTCCCTTACCACGTTGTGTTTCAGATAGTAGTGGCTTATACCATGAAAAATTTTACACCGAAAATTTTCCACACAGTGGTTGATGAGGGTGCCTCGACATGCGTAATTTATTTGGCATGTTGGAAGGCCATAGGCCAGCTCGTTTTCTATGTCACCAACTCTCCTTACCACTTTTGATGGTCATTATTTCCAACCACATGACATCATTCCATCTTTCCCCATGCAGTTAGGCAGGAAAACTATGTGCGTTGAAGTTTAAGTAGTCAATGCTCATCTTGACTATAATATCCTATTAGGAAGGAGTTGGAATTATGCTATGCAAGCAATGGTTTCTACTATTTTCTGGGTCTTGTTGTTTCCACACGAGGACCGGATAGTGACCATTGATCAGTTTTATTTCTCCCATCCTAACCCTTTATCGAGGGCATCCATGGTCTCGATGATAGACAACCCTCAACCCAACATCATCAATATAGGGGTTGGTTTGTGCCTACCTTTGATGGGTACTTTCGATTACCTACCCCCTCCTGATGATGTTAAGTTTGTATCAAACCAGCCTAAGGTTGATATTTTTCAAGGGTCATCATTTTGTATGAATCAATTTCATGATCCATGGACTCTTCCTTCCCCATCAAACACGATGGAAGGTATATGGAACCATGGCATGGCCATGCCCTTGTCTGTGACAAAAGTTGCGTACTCTATAGTCCAAAAATCTCCTGCTGACCCCGATCCAACTCCTGCACAAGAGTTAGATCCGATTTCAGAGCCTACTTGGGCTCGAGGTTCCCTTGCCAATACCAATTCTTTAGACTTAGTCCTGCCTTCCGATGAAGCAATTATAGAGGAAATGACCAGTCTGGAAAAACCCTGGGATGATCTCCATCATATATCTTACTTCCTCCCAGAGTTAAGAAGAATTGAAGCAGGAGAATTCACTTTGAATATGACTAGAGATAGGTCTTGTCCTATCAATCCCTTGGCTACACACACATTTTATGATGAGGTTAATATGGTAGCCATCACTGAAATGATACCTATTGATATCTCCAGAACCCCTGGCATCACAGAGAATTTCCTCGTTGCAGTTGATTTCTCCCTCGAAGAGATTTGAATCTACACAGATTTAGTTAAATAATTTTGTGACATTTTTTCTTGGTCTTATGAGGAAATGTCAGGCACTGATCCAAGAATCATCGAACATGAAATCATGACTTATCCTAACGCTAAGCCAGTCCGGCAAAATATTCATCCAGTCAATCCTAGGAAAGCGGCAGATATCAAAGCTGAAGTAGAGAAACTACTTAAGGCAGGTTTTATCTACCCCGTTCACTTGACTTAATGGGTGTCAAACCCCATTCCAGTCAATAAGAAGCATGGTACGATTTGTGTTTTTACAGAATTCTATGATTTAAACAAGGCTTGTCGAAAGGATAATTTCCCTACACCATTTATTGAACAGATAGTCGATGAATGCACAGGATGCGAGGCCTTTTATTTCATGGATGGTTTTTTGGGCTACAATAAGATACAGATCAAACCCAAAGACCAACATAAAACCACTTTCATTTTTCTATGGGGTACATTCACTTATCAGAAATTGCCTTTTGGTCTAAAAAATAATCAAGCTACCTTTCAGCGGGCCATGTCTTTCGCTTTCCACAATATCAAACATATAGTTGAGGCATACCTTGATGATTTAGCATCATGATCTCATAAAAGAGTTGATCATCCTATGCACCTCAAACTCATATTTGAGCGATGTCACTACTACTGGATTCACTTGAATCCAAACAAATGCATTTTATGTGTTATGTCAGGTTGTCTGTGAGGTTTCATAGTTTCAACTAGGCTGCAGCAGAGTTGACCATCGGTATGGTCTTGGTTCAGGAGGATGATGTAATTTCTGAGTATGTAATATATTATCTAATCCAAGGCCTAGTTGGACTAGAACTTGATTATTCCCATGTTTAAAAAATTGCGTTGGCAGTAGTTCATGTTGTCCAATGGTTCCATCATTATATCTTGTTTTGCAAGACCACCATCATTGTCATTGTGAATCCATTTCAATATGTATTGAAACGACGAATAATTGGAAAAAATATTAGTAGATGGATAGTTGTCCTCCAAGAATTTGACTTAGATTTTGTTTCGACAAAATCCAAAAAGTCATTGGTCTTTGCAGAACCAATATTGAAACTTCTGGTCGAGTCAGGTGATGTTATGCCCGAAGAGTCGCCTATTAAAGGAGACATGTTTATGATCATGTCTTCGGACCCCTCGTATGGATATATACTTGTCTATCTCCAGACTTTGAAGTGCCCTACCTCTTCTTCTCATGATGAGCATTTCCATATACGACATCAGGACAAGAACTATCTTATACTTGAAGACACATTGTGTCATCGAGGCATAGATTCCATCCTTCACCGATGTCTTACTCATTAAGAAGAATAAATCATCCTTAACTATTGCCACACTGGAGCATGTGGTGGCCATATGTCTGGTTTGGAAACAACCCAAAAGATATTACACGTCAGTTACTTCTGGCTGACATTAATAAAAGATTTTGTTGAATCGGTCAAGAAGTGCCACCCATGTTAAATCTTCTCTCAGAAGATGAGGACACACCCTACTCCTATGTTTCCCATAATTACCATTGGTCCTTTCACCAAGTGGGGGATTTATTACACTACATGCAACCCCCCTTGAGAAAGGGGGCACCATTATATCATCGTAGTAGTAGACTACTTTACGAAGTGGGTTGAAGCTATGCCCATGTTCAAGGATGATGGAGAGACAACAACTCTCTTTTTGTTCAACCAGATTATAGCAAGGTTTGGTGTCCCAAGAGAGATTTTCACTGACCATGGCATTCACTTCTAGAATAAAATGATGAATGAGTTAACATCAATAAGTCCCTCGAGACTATTTTATAGCGAACAATCAATTCGACCAAATCAAATTGGCATTTGATGTTGTACTCTGCGTTATGGGCCTACTGAACGTTTGTTAAGACTGCAACTGGTTTCTCACCTTTTCAAATCGTTTATGGGCTAGAAGTAGTTTTACCCATAGAATGTTAGATCCCCTCTTTAATATTGGCAGTATAGTTATTTCCAGACACTTCACCGCTTGAAGAGAGGTTATTACATCTTGAAAAACTCGATGAGAAATTTCGAGACGCAGCCTTGGCCAATGAGGCTCACAAACAAAAAGTTAAGTGTCAGTATGATCAGTCCATTCGCCCTCGTATTTTCTTTGAAGGTGACCTTGTCCTAATCTATGACCAAGATAAGGATCCCTTAGGGGTAGGAAAATTCAAACCCATGTGGTTCAGACTATTCATTGTTAAAGAGGTTCTTAAAAAAGGTGTGTATCGTCTGGTTGACTTTGAGGGAAACACTTTGGTTGAGCCTAGAAATGGGCTCTTCCTCAAGAAGTATTACTCGTAGGTGGGTCACCTTCAGTGACTTCTTGTAACATATGTATAGTTTCTGTACATTTGTTTTTCTTAATTTTTGTCTTTTCCATTTATGTAACTGTCGTTTTGATGACATTCTTTTCACTATGGCAGATGTTAAGTGAATTAGTGGTTTTCATGGGGTTTGCGGATGGGCTAGTTGACACACTCAGAGGCTTGCTTTCGCAGCTTGGGTGATTTTTACATGTCAAGGTCATTTGTTATCCTTAGGAGGTATATGTTTAGGTAATTCTACAAATAACGTTGTCGAATACAGCGCAGTCATAGAGTTTCTTTGTGACACTTTGTCGCTTGGTATCTCTCACCTCTGGGTCTACTTATATGCTCAATTGGTTGTGTCTCAATTAAATGGTGTTTACCGCATTTACAACCCCACTCTACACCAACGGTTCCTTAGGGTACATCTCTTAGAACGAATTTTTGATTACATTACTTACATTCATGTTCCTAGGAGATTAAATCACATCATTGATACTCTAGCTACTCATATATTACATTGGCACTTTGCACACATGTAAAGATAAAAAACACACACACATGTAAATAAATTTGTAGCATAATCCATAAAGCATTAAAATACAAAAAAGAGCCATATATATATATATGTCGAAAAATGTATTAGAGTATAGTGTGGGCCCAAATGCCTCAAAAATATACACAGTAGGATTCACGGGGCTTATGCCCTCAAAAATGTACAAAAGTGCTCACGACACATAAACAATCCAACCTAGCTAAGGGTGGGGCTTGTTGGACCGACCATAGTGTACAATGGCGTTTTCCAAACACTGAAAAAGTTGGACCCAAGTCCTTGGCACCCCAACTACATGAGGCTGCATAGAGGGTGGAATATCATAATCTTTGCCATAGGCATAGCACGAGTAGAAGCGGTAAGGTTTCACTCTACCCACCTCAAAACTCTCTTGGCCTCCCAAGGTTGAGGCCCCCTTGCTGCTCCTGCCAGTCCAGTGGCTCTGGTTTCTCCCGCATCTGGACAAGGATGTCATCTAGTCCTCGGAAAATTAGCTGGATGCACTGGTCCCACATCTGCACATAACAAACAAATCATTGTCATATACACTGTTACACACAAAAAAAAAATTTGATATATATAAAAGAAAATAAAAATTAAAAACTATGAAAATTAAAAACTTACCCAACTCTCCTCACACTGCTCCAAAAGGAACTACCATATTCAGGTCTCTGGAAAAGTCAATACCAACATACGGGTAGTCTTCTATCGCTGGAATCTAGCGAGACCACCAGTCAAAGAACTTGTCATCGAAGGCCTCCATGGTGCTTCCACCACCCTGTCGCGACAACAGTGTTGCCCATCTACATATGGTTGGGAATGTGGTTGTGTGCCATTGTACTATCTCTCAAGGGATAATACTGGGCACCCTCTTGAAGAAGAATGAACAAAGTATGGTCCCAAACCTAAAGTTTTTGTGCCTCCACATGCGACACTCAATCAACTACCTTTTCATGCAGTCAAGTAATGTCGTTCTCCAATCAAACACGTGTGCATTCAAACACTGCACCACACAATTCATGTGTGCCTAGGATGCTTGGTGAAGTGCAGCGAATCCAGTGATCCTCCTAATCAGCAGTACTATCACTTTCAGTGATAGGTTAGAGATCTTGTTGATCGACACCTGTGTGCCCACTTTGTCAGTCCCTGCCTCACAATGGAGCCCAATCAGCTCCGCTATGTTATGAGGCCCTAATGGAAATGTGCAGAAGTTGACTGGTTCCCTCTCCTCGAGAGGCTAGTCAAGAAGTATATTTCCTTTGTTGCCAGAGTCAATGACTGACCTTCAAGCATGAAGGCCTTTGCATCCAGGTGCCAATAATCTATCAAGGCGTTCAGTAGCCTCGGTTGTGCATGCATGAATGGACACTGGTAGAATTTCAATGGACCACATTGAGTCAATGAAAAAATCATACTAGGGTCCTCATCGACCAAAATTTCAATGTCTTCATACTCTCTTTCCCTCCAGTGAACATACATCCTGCAAGTGCCAGTTCAGGAGAGGAATTAAACCTTGCTTTTTAATTTTTTTTTCACAAAATTGGGGGCATACGTGGGCTGTAGTGGTGACAGTCACGTATGCACGCGTGCAATAATTCTTTTGCACATGTGCATACGCGTGTTGTCCCAAGACAACCCGCGTGTGCCTAGAGCTAACCCTTTAAAAAGGTCGGCGCCCCCCCAAAAATGAAATAAAATGCATAAATTAAAAATTGAAATGCAAGAGAAGTGAATTTGTACTTACTTGGTCCAATCGGAAGTTCGTTTCGTCCACTAAATCTTCTAGAATCAATACTTTTATCAAATGGGTGTTTTTGGCTCCATAGTCAATTTCCCAAATCCGCAATGGTGATAATGAGCTGCCAGCTTCTATTTATAGACTTTTTGGCCCCTTTTGGTCAATTTTTGGACCCCCTTGTCATTTTTTCTAAACTAAAAATCATTTAGTATGGTTCAGGAGTTCCGTTGGGAAGGTTACGATATAGGTCACTTGGGTATCGGGAACCTTTTAGGAGATTTGGGTCACTTTTGAAGATCCTTTGGTAAAAATATCATTTTTTCAACTTGAGCATTTAAGTTAGTATTCCACCTCCACTTTTTGTATCTCATTGTATTTATCGCTTTGCCATAGGATCGAACCCACTGAGTTGCGACATGGAACCATATATTCTACTTAATAAGTGTCGTAATTCCATGGTAGAGCCTTCCCCTTCATGGATGCCCTAGCTAGATCCTGCTTGCATTTTTGGCATCCATGTTGTTGGTAATAACTATAAGCTCAGGAGTCCCTGTTAGTCTTGTTCTGATTATGAGTTTGAGCCTCATCTGCATGATTATTTATCACTCTTGACCTCACCCTTGGGACTCCCAAAATTTTAAAAATGGGTCTTCTTTTAAGCCCTTTTTAGACCCTCTAAAAATGAAAAGATTACCGAGTGATCTTATTGTCTTTCACGCTCGTTCAACTGAAATTTGAAGGCACGTCTATCCGGCAGTAGTTTACCCCTTTTTTGGTCTAGATGGTCAACTGTACAAACAAAGGTATACTCTAGGAACTTTAGTTCTCTAGAAGAGTATCCTTAGGTATAAGTTTACCCCTTTTTTCGGGCCTGAGGGACTAAATTTATGAAAAAGGAACCCCCACAGAGTCCATAGTTAAGCTCTTTTCAGACTCCCTAAAATTGAAAAGATCATCGAGTGACCTTGTTCCTTCACACTTGTTAAAATGGTCCAGAAGAACATCCCCATGGAGTCCATAGTTAAGCTCTTTTCAGACTCCCTAAAATTGAAAAGATCGTCGAGTGACCTTGTTCCTTCACACTCATTAAAATAGTCCAAAAGAACATCCTATACAGAGTCCATAGTTAAGCTCTTTTTAGACTCCTTAAAAATGAAAAGATTATCGAGTGATCTTGTCTTTGTCACACTCATTAAATTGATTTTGAATAGATTTTTTTTTGGTGCTATTTTACCTTTTTTTTCGAACCGACTAAGACTAAATTTCGAAAAAGGCATGCCAGCGAAGTCTCCTTTTATGTTTTTTCAGACTCTCTAAAAATGAAAAAACGTTGAGCTTACCTTCTCTAGGCTCATTAAAATTACATCAAAGGACATTACCATTGTGTGTATTATTAATTGTGTTTGCATACCTGCGTCTTTGGCCTAATGTTGGCTCCATGTTGCTCTCAACGGAACCATCTAAAGCATGCCTTATACACAAGCCCTATAGCACTTTGCTTCTGTGTCTTGACACCTTTGGCCCTTGGAGGATTTTTCCCGAGTGTCCTTTTCCTGCATATGTCCCTTTTCCCTAAGCGTCCCTGTGTTTCATGCACTTGGAACTAGTATGTTTGCAACACTCGATCCTCCTTTGTAACGTAGCATTCTTTTATTCTTTTTAAAGATTTCCAAAATTATTGAAAAGGACAAAAAAATCAAATATACCCCAAAAAGAGGAAGGGGAAAGTATTTTCTTTTTTGTTGACAACACAAGGAGTCTCCCTTGGACAAAGCACATCTTTCTGTTTGTTCATCAAAGATCTAGGATATAGCATGACCTTAGGAAGTTTTTCTCATAGAGTCATGTCCTCCTTCGTTTGGTTATTCTTCCAAACATATGGAGAGTTG
The DNA here is from genome assembly GCA_000966675.3 of Picea glauca. NCBI lineage: Eukaryota > Viridiplantae > Streptophyta > Pinopsida > Pinales > Pinaceae > Picea > Picea glauca. Next base: position 12,864 of record JZKD02S1610474.1, read on the forward strand.
GCGTTGCCTCCTGCATCGTCAACTTATATCAATATCATGTTTCCTGAGTCTCATCATTTGTCATTCTATTGTCCAAGGGAAGTTTTCACCAAGCTCGTGCCATCCTTTCTGCAGTTTTTCTCTTGCCCTCATGCCCGGCCATCCTAAAATACCAATCAAAATCCTTGTTCAAAATCAATGAAGTTTTTTGTCTGATCACCGGGATCCTCTTGTCTATTCACGATGAGATGTCAAAGACCTCTAGGTAGTGAAGTCGTACACTCATATTACACTCTTACCTGAGTTTTGAATATCTTGAAGTTATTTCTTGAGCTCTAAAAGCATCATCTCTAGCCATTAGACGACACTTAGCTTCTTGAAGATGGATACTATACATGTATATCTTTTTATTTTGAGATGTATATCTGCTATGTATTGCTCGTAGATACACTTTATATAGTTATATGACATGGATCTGCAGTGTATTTGATTGGAAGCCATGATTTTAGTTTTTGTCCAAAGCATGGGTATGCCTGCCTCGATGAGACAAATTGTTATTTTGTAGATGGAAGCTCCTGCATACTGGTCCCTGGGCTCACTCACTTTGCACATTGACGAAGATTGGTAAAGTATTTCGGCCATCAGATGCTCTTTTGACCTCAAACTTTAGGGGGCATCTGTTATAAACCTAATTTGCACCCAACCTGCATACTTGGCCTCTGGCCCTACTAGTTGTCAATTTCTTGAGCCAAGCTCTTCTAAAAATCCCTCTTTTTTTAGCCACACCTACCCTGGACTTCTACATCCCACGTATGCACACATCCATATGCTTGCAGGCCTTCTACAACTTACGCATACTGACAAAAGCACAAAAAATGGAAAGTTGCAGATGGGAAATAGAGTTTTGGGAAATTGTTAAACTCGTTTGACTACCTATGGCCCGTCATTCAACTAGATAAATACCTATAAAAGAAGGGGTAGGGGTCCCATTTAAAGAATAAGATGAAGAGTATAGAAACTCTACCCAAATTTATCCCCCCTTTGCTCCAATTTCCTGCAATTGTATTGTGACGTTGAGTAGTTGGTGCATTGTGAAGAGGAGCCTAGGACCAAGTTCGAGGAGCAATGTCGACCACATATTGTAAAGTTTACTCTTGTGAAGATTAATATAAAAAGGAATAATTTTTTCATCCCACCATATCATGTGTTCAAATTATGTATTTATTTTATGATATTGTCACATCTAACCCAATAATTAGTATATGAAATGCATGTTTGTAGCTCTCTGTTTGTCCATATGTGAAAGAAGGTCAGCTTTGGGAGGAGGCTTGCAGTCAAGGAGGGAGTGAAAGTGAAGGGATCGACATCAAACGAAGGATTCAAGGTAGAGTTACCTAATATTGTTTGCACCTTTCTATTGCATGAATGTGGGGTTTTGTGTTGGGAGAATAGGAAAATGTAGAGGCCTTTAAATGGTCATTTTCTGCATGCATGATTAGAGCCCTTTAATGCTAAGTCTGTAAGCGGGTTTTCCCACTCACATCACATATTCCATGTCCATCTATGTGGGCACCTCTCATCGCACCTCCATGTCGATGGTGCCATAGTACCTACCAGATCCTTGTCCACTTCCGCCATCTGGGTCCCCTTGTAGCAGTTCAATGAAGCAACAGACAACCAAGGGAAGGCCGGAATGTCCTACAAATGAAGAGCTGACTTGAGCCTCCTCGATCCAGAGGAAGAACTTATTAAAGTATTTGGTGGTGGTTGGACATTGTTTTCACAATTAATGGAAAGTCTAGAAAGGGAATGTTAGCTGGTAAACTCACTTCCAGGCCTGTTATAGAACATGATTGCGTCTGACTGAACTTCACGACTAGCTAGAGACTGCATGCACATTTTGACAAGAGTCATGCAGACGTAAAACCTATAATGTAATAGTTAGAACTTGTTGTTGTTAGTCGGTTTTGAGTATTTAGGAGTCGTTCTCAATTTCAGTTAGGGTCGATCATAGAGCTACGCTCCTGATTGTAATGTTTTAACAAGGCCTCTAGTTCTCTGGTTATGGTTGTTATTTGAGACTTCTTGTTTAATGGAAGCCAAATTCTCCTTTCATTTCTTTGCTCCTGACTTTGAAATCTTGAGCATGGATGATCCTGTCGGGTGTTGTGACTGTTATATAGTGTAAGTTTGAGTATATATGTTGTTGCAACATTTTTAGTCTCTTGGATATTTTATATCCAAGAGGATATTGTATCTGAGACTTTTCCTCTACAGACTATTGGAAGATTGAGAATTTAGAGAAAAATTTTATGATTTTCTCATGCTTCTTCTGCCTACTCACCACTATACAAACTTACTAACTTAAGTTGGATCAAGAACTCACTTATTTGTGCTTCCCCAACCCAGTTTTCTGAGTTAAAACGATATAATCTTGAGACCACATCCATTAGACCACCCTTTAAACTATTTACTGTGACATATAAATTGATGGGCCTTGGGTTTACCTCTGCTTCAATCCAGAGGTGACTTCTAACGCTAATATTTATGGCATCGCTACCGGGGATGAAGTTGAATATTTTTCCCTGGGATTGAATGACAAATCTTACTAGTTTTGAAGGTGCATCAGAACCTAGTACATCAAGATTGCGACTATACACCTGGTGACTCCACTGTGGTGACTCTGTTAAGGCTAACCCACTGACAACTCCATTGTTTCATCTATGGCTTCCAGAGGCAGAAACATGAGTTTGACTCCCCAACTAACCTTAGAAACACCTAAAGCCGACCCAAAGAAAATTATCAGAAAGGGAAAGGCCCTTTGAGAGAGTACTTCTATTACTAAACCAGGTATTTCTGATGATTCTCACTATCCTATAGAAAATCCAATTTCTTCTTTTCATCCTTCTATTATACCTTTTGTTGTAGTTTCTCGAACTTTAAATTTTTGGAGTGTTCCTGCTTAGTTTTCCCCTCCTGGTCTAGGATTGGCTTAGATCTAGCAGCTCGAAATATTTACCTACCCTAGGCTTCACCCCTCCTCCTCCTATTACTATTTCCACTATCACAAAAGGAGAGACCCATGTTCCCTCAAGCCCTTTTTTTCTCCAAATCCTCTGTTGTTTCCCTTTCCTCTTGGAAGCTCAGTTCTAGCCTCCCCTATTCTAACACCTTCACCTCCTAGTTCTCCTCCACCTCACATCCCTATGGCAAGTGCTAATCCTCCTAGGAATAGAATGGATGCCATAGTGGCTGCAAGATGTTCCCTCGTGGTCTTACCTCAACCCATGAATGTTCTCCCTGTTGGATATTACCTGAAATATATGCCTAAGTTCACTGGAGAAGAAGACATAACTGTTGAAGAGAACCTTTCTACCTTCTACATTTATGCAAATAATCTGAATATTGAAAGCGAAGATGTTTGGATGAGAGTCTTTGTCCAAAGCCTAGATGGAGAGTCTATAAAGTAGTTCAGAGGATTGACTCCTAGATCCATTGTTGGGATTGAGGCTCTATATGATGCCTTATTGAGGTAGTGGGGGGATAAAGAAGACTTTATGTATTATATCACAGAGTTTGGGTCCCTGAAGAGGAAAGAGGGAGAATCAGTCTCTAACTTCTCCAAATGATTCAACAAGATGTACAATAAAATCCCTGCTGAGATAAAGCCTACTGAAGCCTCTTCCAAAATCACTTATGATAGTGATTTTGACCCTAACTTATGTGTCCTTCTCAAAGAAAGAAGAGCTACTTCCATGGATGATATGAAAGATGCATCCCTAGAAGTAGAATCCAATGTATTGGTAGTTGATATACTTAGGAACAAAGATGACAGAGACAAAGGAAGAGGGAAATCTGAGGCATCAACATCTGGCTCTTATGCATCCCAACCTCAAGTAGATGAATTGACCAAAATGGTGAAATCCCTTTTTGTAGAAATGGAGAAGATGAAGTTTGAAGGGAAGCAAGGTTATATGAACGTCCCAAATATTGATAACAAAGGAAACTTTAGGAGGCCGAATAACCATGCTCCTTATATTATGCCAAGAGAGTCTAGAAACAAAGATAGGGATGATCAAAAAATCCAAAAACCTCTTCAAAATAACCTTTTTATTGATGAAGAAGGAGAGGAGGAAGAGCTTGACCCTGAAATTCATTGTATTGGAGACACCTCCCCTTTTCCCCATTTAACTCAATCTACCTATGAGGAGTCCCTCATGAACATTCAAATAAATGAGCTAAGAAATGGGGAGAAAGCCAATAGTAGTCCCAATAAATATAACCTCGGGTCTAAGAACAAGGAAGGGAAGACTGACATCCTTGATAAGCCTTCCATAGAAGAGAAGCCTACTAAGGACAAAACAAACAACAAAAAAGAAAAGAAAGCTCAGAATCCTCCACCAATAGCCAAAGACTTTGTCTTAGAGGTAAGAGATATTATGAATCCCCCTCCCTCCTTTAGTTTTGAGCATGAAATTCAAAAGATCAGAATCCATGTTCCCCTTTCAGAGCTAGTCAAACACAAAGACTTCAAAAGGTCTGTCTCTAAGCTGTTGCAACCTGAGCCATACTGTCATCACACAGACTCAATCAATCTGCAAGATTAAAATCCATTAGTTATCTTAGGTCCTATGGTAGAAGATAGAGATGATTCATCCCCTCCCTTCTATACATCCCTGAATATACATGATAAGGTGTTGCACAATTGTCTGATGGGTTTCGGGTTATCTCATAATATCATGCCCAAAACTATCATGGAAGAAATCGGATTGGAAATCACAAAGGCTTATCATGATTTGTATTCTTTTGATTCGAGGAGAGTGCAATGTCTTGGGGTCATCAAAGATCTAGTTGTGACCTTGTTTCAGCTGCCCATGAAAAGTGTGGTCATGGACATCATGGCGGTGGATGATGTTCTTCCCAATTTTGGCATGTTATTGTTGTTGGACAACTGAGAGGGGGGGTGAATCAATTGTTACCATGCTTAAACAATTATGCTTCTTTTAAAATCTTTACAGAAACACTGAATGATGATCACAATAATGCAGGGAAATAAACAATGGCACATTCAGCATCAGTCACATATATGAGAAACACAGAGACAGATATTTCTCAAGGAAACCCATACAGGGTAAAAAAATCTTTTTCTTTATATGATAAGTAATAGTTACATTCTTTACATTCTCATACATATGAGCACCAACTCATAATGAGGCTACAATCTCAGTTTTGCAAGCTGCTACTTGCTGAGAGCACCAACTCTCTGATTTTTTCTAGCACCCACTAGAAGGAAGCACCAACTCCCTGGTTTCTCTAGCACCAACTAGAAGAAAGCACCAACTCCCTGGTTTCTCAAGCACCAACTAGAAGGAAGCACCAATTCCTTGAGTGTTTCTAGCACCAACTGGATGGAAGCACCAACTTCCAATCATACAAGCAACCAACCTGTATAACAGAGAACAATAGTTCTCCTTTGCACCACCCTGCCACCCTGGTTTCTCTGGCTGCAACCAAATGGAAGATACAAATCCCTGTGTTCAAGCACCCACTTGAACCTATGAGGACAACAAATCTCCCTAGAACCTCCCTTCCACTCTGAAATATAAATCTTTGCTACTGAAACTTATTACAATGATATAACATTCAACAATGGCTTACCAGACTCATCACTGTTCTACTGCATTTCGTTGCTCTGTCTGCCTCACTGCCTTCTTGCACACATGACTTGCGTTGTCTGTTCTTCTTCTTTTTATTCTCTATGCGCCATGTCCATTCACTGCACGGTTCCCCTTCTATTCAATTCAACTGCTACACTCTCCTCCTTCTTCACACATGAATCACCTTCAACAACAACAACCACAACAAAGTCAACAACAACAACAACTGCTTCTCTTCTCTGTACCTTGTATATATATCTTATGTGCATCTTGTGCATGCAATATTCACAATTCCTCTACATGCTCATACTGTGCCAATCTCCTCCACATCTCAAGTTCTCTACGTGATCATCATCGAAACTCTTTATCTTCTCTGGCAGTTCAACCCCTGTGTCTATCATCACTAGGTGTTATGTCTAGATTCCTTTTTCTCTCTGGCAGTTGAGACTCTTTGTATTCTCTATTACAATCGATCTCATCCTTTCTATTTCAGTTACAATCTCCAA
>JZKD02S1610474.1:28159-38166 GCA_000966675.3 Picea glauca
TTTTTTTTTCCGAGGGGGGATTCACCCCCCTCTTACCCCCCTGAAAAAAAATAATATAACACATAACACATATCCAACAATATCTAGTCTTTCAAAGAATATAACACATATCCAACAAGTTGCACTGTAATGACAATTGTTCTTGTTGTTGCTGGTATTTTTCTTGGAAGTGAGTTCTCTTGAGTTACGAGTAGAGATATTACTAGTTTCCTATGCCATAGAAATAATGATAAATTAATGGGATGGACAATGGGATGAGAACAATGAAGGGGTACATTCCTTGGGTTGGGCATGTCAAGAGGAAGAGAGTTGGAGGAAATTTACGATAGCTATAGAAGAATAATCCCAAGAAGTTGGTTGTACAACTATTTTTAAAAGATAAGTGTTTATTTTTTTTCCTTTTTTAATTTATTAGTTTAACTACTTTGCATTTTAATATATGCACGAGAATGAATTATATGATATTATGGTGAAAATATTAGCTTCATTTACATTTTAAACTAGCATGGACAACTACGTGAGCTTGATTGTCATGTTGTTCATAATTTGGTGTTTAAGTGTATTTCTTAATCTACTTTAGTAGTCACAGTAACGATTTTCCAGTGTGTTTTCCCTCAAGATGCTCTAGGATATCAATGGAACCATGCCGAGGCATCTCAGGGGCTAAGACTTAGAGCGAGCCTTAAAACCATGTTGAGAACAACATAAATTGTGCAAAATTTTGGGTAAGTTTTTCTCTCTCTCTTATAGAATTTTCATCCCTCAAACAATCCCAGACCAAATATCATAACATTGAAACTTAATACGCATTTTTCCATGAGTTCTTCAAACAATTTGAGTTTAAGTTGAGAAGGAATGGATTTAGAAGAAATAAAAAATAAACATGTGAGGTATATTTAAGGTGAATCTCATAGTCTATGGAAAGAATAACGTAATGAGAAATTAAGAATTCAATAGTTATAATGGTTGTACCAGATCATTAAATAATTCATCAAACAATAAACATTTTCATATACTTAAATCCATGGAGGTATCCTATGAAGATCATTAAATACATGAAAAAACAACAAGAAGTGGTCATACATTAAGAGGAAATCACTTAAGTATAATAAGATAAACAAGACGTAGTAACACTGAACATGTCATAAATATTATTGCTAGAGATTTTATTTATGGGGATCTGATATAAGAATCCATGAGATGAGAGGGATTTCTTTTACAAGAGAACATACACAAAAAAAGAAGCATATACTAAAGCATAATGTAGGGGATGAATCTCTTAAATACTGCGGCCTTGAAAATTCTTATGTGTTTGAGGGGATCCTGGTTATAAGAAACTCTTAAATTACCCAAAGTTTCTACCCTAAAAATGAGCTCCTTATGATTATTTATAGCTTCTTATATTTCTAGGAAATCCGCTTACTTGGGCCAATATTGCTTCTTGAAAATGGTTTCCTCTTTTTAGAATATTGATATTGCCTCAGGAATTTTAACTACTTTCATATTCCAAACTGATATTTGTCTTATTTTAATGGGGAAAAATGGTAAAAATAGAGCTTTACCCCCAACGCTGATGTGTTGGTGGTGGATGGAGTGTGTTTCACTTGTCTGATTGAGCTTTAATGTGGATCTTCTTAGCTGACTCAATGAGATTCCCATCTGTAGCGTTGGGCCCATTTAACCATGGAATGATTTATGTCGTTGATTGGTTGAAAGGCCTCCCAAGATATTTCACTCAAACCCCGCCATTTTTTAGTGGATATTATCAATGACCAAAGCTTTAAATCTCTTTCCTTGAGATGTTACCTTAGGATGACCAATTGATACACCTGAACATTAGGGTAGAATCTTGAATTTCCTTTTCATTTCCATGTTGAGTTATTGATACCCGAGAAGGAAATTCTTACCATAACGAGGTGTGGAAAAATGTCTCCCAACATTTATAGCTAGGATGGATGTCAATTCCCTCATGTGAGAGGATTTTTCATAGGTGGATCATCATCTTCTATATTTGGCATCATGATATATTATCAATGGAAACTATACTATTCACAAATTGGTTTCACCTTGGTCTTCCTACGTTTTCCTCATAGGATGTTGACACGTTCCTGGTAAGGAAATTGTTAGGAATAGGTGATTGGTCACACCTAGCCCAATCTATTGATATTCAAGGCATGTTTGAATGGACATGTCAAGGAAATGATTACTATCCTTTAACGAATCAGGGTAGGGATATGATGATGGATGAAGGGAGGAAAATGTGATACTAGATATTTTGTTGTGCGTCACATATTTTCCAACTAATTTTGCATGTCGTCAGTGAATCCTCCACTCTCATGAGATATTATCCCTCATTCCCCTATTCAAAACATGTGTCATTTTCCCTATGGTTTGGAGACTTTTTGAAGTTTGGGGAAAATGCATGAAATTTCGATGGCATCATGATAACATCTGTTCATTTAGGTTTCTGTGGTGAGAGATTTGTTCAGAATTTGTTGGAAGAACCACAGTGCTATTGACAGCTTTTCGTCGACATTAACATCATCGTAGACCCATGGACACATGGAAACTTCAAATTTTTCCATGTTATCATTGAAGTGTCCTCAGGGAATCGACATATGTGTGGTTGGGATTGATGTAGAAGCCAAAATAATGGTGTTCCTTTGCATTATAGGTGGTGATCCTTGACATGCTCAAAATTATGTGTCATTGACTCGTTAGGTCCTCATAAAATCCCTTAGTGTCTGGGTGGATTTCTATGCTAGATCTAGGTGGAGCTATGCAGAGAGATAGATACACAATGAGTTGGAAGATATGTAACCTAGTGGGACTAGAATACAATGCGACACCATCCCCTATTCACCACATAACTCCTTAAAATTGTTGTCATACCCCATGTTGTGTTAAGTCCTAGACATCTTTTTGATGAGATATGCATTCCCTACCATTAGATAATTGAACCCACACCTTTGTCAACGTTTACCCATTAAGCCTTGATCTTATGATATGACTCTATTAGGGTGAGGGATTAATCCTATTTTAGATGATGACTCTATTAGGGTGAGGGATTAATCCTATTTTAGATGAAATAATCTCCTTTAATTCTCTCGATAAGTGATGAATATTTTAAACTCATCCCCGAGCCCTTAGGGATTGATTTTTCACTATAAAAGTTATTGGCTTTTGACCATATTCTTTGCCTCTTTGATCCATGAGCTCTGTAAGATCCCTTTTAGCCTGATGATCTTTAATTTTAGCCTCATAATATCAATCAATGTACACATTAATGACTGGATCAAATCCAATCCTAACATGATGCGATGCTCGAATCATTATGCGCACCATGAAAATTTTCCAAGCACAATACCTAGCCTATTGCATGCAAGCTGTGAATAATTACCACACATAATACAAAGGATGTTGTGCACATGGTTTGTCTCAGCGAGGGCACAAAATTCATGATCATTTTTAATGTTTCATATGCATTTGTTTGTATGGTATCAAACAATATTTAAATTTGTGTATAAATTGTAACTAATAAGCTACAAGAAATCTAATTAGCAGAAAATTTTCGTATTTATGTGTATTTTCAACAAGTAATGTTCTTCGGTTAAGCTAGGGAATGTTATAGAATGGTATTGAAGATTTTGGTTCAACACCAAACTTGTATGGGCCAAAGATCATCATGAAGTTGGTAAATTATTCATTGCAGCAAATTTTGACTTGTGTCAAATTTGGGGGAGAAGGTAAAATCTTAGAGAAATTCCCAAATTTCTAAGAAAAAAATCAAGTCGAAATTGCACTTATGATGGTTGTTATGGAGGGGTAATTTTGACTTCCAAGTGACTGAATTTGTCTATTAAAAGCGTGTTGGGAATTTTCATGATGGTCGCAAGATGGAAAATAACTAAAATCATCTAAGCGAAGAAAGGACTTGTGTGCACTAAATATTGGTGTTGTATAGTGCATCATTTGTACTACGTGCATTGGATATTGGTGTGTGGTATAAAAAGTCGCACACACTAAATATCGGTTCATGGTACATACTGAATATTGGTGCGAGGTATAAAAATTTGTGTGCACTATATATTGATGTGTGGTATTAAAAGTTGTGCACATTGAATATTGGTGCACGATAGACATTGAATATTGGTGCGTGGTATAAAACGTTACATGAAATGAATGTTGATGTGCAATATAACAAGTCATATGCATTGGATATTAGTGTGTAGTATAATAAATCATGCACATTGAATATTGGTGAGCAATGCACACTTGTTGGAGCAGGTCATTTTTGGAAAATTTTTGGGAATCACGTAGGAGAAAATCGTTCGACAAGTCATCCAAGGAGTAACACACATAGAGGAAACAAAGATAGTTAGCACATTTTCAGTCGTCACCATGCATAGAAGATGGACATTAGTTAGAAGTAGTTACACCTTTTGGTACATTTTGTAATTGGATAAGCTCTAATATCAGTGTATAAATATGTATGGGTTTTGGGTAGAAAGGGGAAGTTGGAGTCAGATATAAGAGTGATATCGAAGGATCTAAGTGTGCACTGCATGTGCGAACGACTAGGAAATTTTGTGTAGAAATTATGTATATTATTTGATCATAGTGCGCACCTATTATTAGGACTGAATATGAATGAATAATATAAGAATTCATTTGTTTTGGATGTAGCCTAGTTTTGGGTGAACCATGTTAAATCTTTGTGTTATGTTGTGTTTCTTTTATCTTTTGTTTGGTGTGTCGCAAATGTAATAGGTGCTTATGGGATAATATGAATATGCATTTGATGGTTTCATGCACATGTTGAATGATTAAGTAAGATGAACCTATCATACATTATTATGTTGTTATGGTTTCATGCGCAATGTATATTGCATGTTGAATGAATGTTAATTCAGAACGAATGTTAGAATGCTCTCCATTCCCTTGATGACTGTGGAATATTGGTTCCTATAGTCCCCATAAGTACCTCAAGTGATACTTCACCTACTTACAGGTGATGCAGAAAGGGTCAGTATATTTAGGGTTTTCTTGGTAATTTAGTGTTGAACCTCGGGTTTGTTGAATGTGTGCCAAAAAATGGTTCCATTTTCGGGACCGGGATCTACGACTAAGAGGGATGTGGAGACCTATTAAGGATGATATTGGACAATGTTTAGATGTGAAGGAGATAGATTTTGTTGTAGATCATAATAGGAATCTATAGATCAATGCAGAAAAATGGCTACAAAGGTATGTGTTTATAGATTTGCATGAAATTTTCTTTGCTAATTGTTTAAATATTTTACTGGAGTGGATCCATAGATTATTCGAACTCGGAATATTTCACACTCTTTTTCTGAGAAATTGGACTCCTACGTTAATTAGGAAAGTCAATACTATAAGAAATCGAGTATCGTGTGCAGTAGATTACTGGTTGGATAGTGTGTTGGGAGGTTATGTTACTGAATTTTCCATATATTGTACTCAATCATATAGTATTGTTGAAAGGGAATTCTTTATGGGACTACGTGGAAGATATCTAAAGTCACTATCTACTTGGATAAATATGTTGTTGTGTGACAAGTGAGATATGAAGATGGAATTTTATTTCTCTAGTAGCTAAGCATCTTCGCGCACATAGGGGAATTGGGGGATAACCAGGGGATGGTCTAAGTGTAAAGAGGGATGAAGAGAAGGAATGAAGAACATATGGGTTGAGAATGTTGAGAGAAGAATATTATGTGATGAACGAAGATATTGGAGTATTGCATAGTGGTAAGAGGTTTAGACTAAATAAGCAGAGGATTGTGGCTAAGAGAGAGGGGAAACACATTGATATTGAAGAAATAGACATTGGTGTGATAATATAGATCAAAGGAATTGTACACATAGAAGAAAATATCCATCATCTCAGTCAAGTAGAAGAATATCCCACTTAGATCAAACTCTGTGCTGAAACCACAATCTTGTGTGCATCGCCAATAATTGAGGTAAGATCATAAGATTTTTCAATTATATATAGTGAAGGACATGAATATAGTAGTAAAAGTAGTGGAAGTAGTACACCAAGTCATAATCAATTAGTGTTATTAGGAAATAATACCACATAGAACACGATGGTGGGGTATATCCTACTTTAATAATACTTGTCTTCCATGGAGTGGGGACAAAGGATATAGAACAACATTTTTTCATTTTTGAGACAACATGGACTGTGAAGAATGTCCAACATGATGATGCAAATATTTCATAGTCAGAAATAACATTCAAATATTGCACGTTATTATGGTACATGAAATATCATACTACTACACTTGCGGGATAGACTAGAACATTGGAAAATGTGAGACAATATTTATTGAAAGAGTTCCAAAAATGTAAGTCTGAGTCACAATGCATTACAAAGTTGAAAGAGATCAAGAATATAATGAATGAATCAGTGTGGGACTATGATCAAGGATTCAATATACTTAAGGATCATTTGACATCCCAAATTCTAGATGAACAACATAGAGTGGTTTATTGTAGGATTGTTGTCGCATATATGTTTCCCTTTGATGCAACAGAAGATGGTGCCATAGACCGAAGCCTTATATATTTCTATGAAATTATAAGAATCCTTGATAGGAGAAAATGACACAGGTATGGCTCAAGTGAAATTGCAGTTAGCAATGATGACTATTCAATTGGAGGAACTTGCAAAAGGAAAATAAAAACACGAGGAGGTCTGGTGTGTCACATGTAGAACATAAAGTAATCATAAGAATGAATTCCCAACTTTTCAACAATATTTGAATACAAGAGCTCTGAATCCATTAGAGGTATGGTGTGATATTGGAAATACGATGGGTCATCACCCTACTGCTTGTCCATTGATGTAGAAGTATCTGATTATTGCATGAAATATGTTTTGTAACTTTGGCAAGTATTTTAAACACGAAGAGATGGATTGTTGAGCATTTGATTTAATGAGAGAGCACACTGCATATGCATATATAGTCTAGGGAGAAGAACCTGAAGGAGGAGCTTTGTAGTATAATACTCTAAGAGGTTATAACCAAGGAGGAAGAGGAAGGTTCAAAGGCCATATAAGAGGAGGATTCAACATAGGAAGAGGACCAATTATATTTTATAACTGTAATAAGCCTGTAAATTTGGCATGAGACTATTCGAATCCATCCACAAAATGTACATATTGCAGACAACTAGACCATGCAATAGAGGATTACCGACAACTAATCACAAAGTGGAAAGAAAAGAGGAACCTGAATGTACATATGATAGCAGTAGAGGCATGTGATGAACAAACCAACATAAAAATGGTTATGCGTGGAGGAAATATAATCAAAGGTGATGCGACGGGTCAAGAAAATAATATCCACCAGTGGGTCAGGAAAGAAGTAGAGCCTCAACCATTATTTGACCCCAGAAAGGATAAAGATACATATATCCAATCAAGGAAGGAAGTGATAGAAACATAATGGATAGCCTCAACTTTGACCATGCCACATTTTTATGATAGACCACCAGTGTATGATATGCCACCAGTCTATGACCATTCAGAAAGGAAAGTTGACAAGGTAAGAAATTTGAATAATTTTCTAAAATGTTGTTTAGAGCTAATGAAGGATGATTGTACTTTGAGTATGTTGCATGTAATGATTGACCATTTCACCCAAGATCAATATATAATTATCACACACCGAGTAGTGAACCAGGTGCACCGCAAGAAGAGAAAAAATAGGGAGTTTCTACTCAATGCACAGATAGGAAAATACGACATGGACAATATTATTTTGGATATGGGATCCAATGTGAATGTCATCCTAAAGTAAACCTGGGAAATGCTGGGTAAGATGAAGTTGGTATGGCCATCCATTTAGTTAAGATTATAAAAACAACATAAGATTGTCCCAATTGGAAGGTTGACAGGGGTAAGTGTTAATATTGATGGAGTGCACAACTTGGTTGATTTAAAAGTGATTGAGATAGTAGACGAAAGAACCCTTTACCCACCACTACTTGAACTTGATTCGGACTTTGAAAACTAGACTATCATTGATCTGAAGAAGAGACGTATGATATTTGAAGTATAAGACTTGAAGGTTACTACACCGTTAGATCCTACTGAAGGAAGAAGATATGTAGAACCAGTGAAGGGAAAAGAGCTCAAAAAACTATATAACATGACTACACAGATGGAAAATTATGTGAAACCTACAACCGATGGTGTACTTAGTTGGAGAAGTATTTTTTTCATGTGTTTCAGATTCAAAATAATATTTGGATAATTGGAAACGGAGAATGCACGAAGTGTCCTCAAGGAAATGTGCTCAGGTTACCCACGTGTTGTGATGGATTGGAACTGAGGTATGTGATCCTCGAAGGTATGATGGACTAACTAATGTATCTTCTTTTATAAAATAATTTGAATTGAAAATATCATATTAGTAGATATTATTAGCTTTAGACATCACATTGAAAGCGATCCCAACAAGATGGTGGGCCATGCATAAGGATGGAATAAGATATTGACAGTACTGCAAAAGGCTATTATAGGTCATATTCGGGAAAAATAATGAAGATATCATGTAGAAGTATACATGATTGATTTTTATGATGGAGCATGTCACACAATGTATTGCAACATGGATTAAAGTACCTAGGAAAGAATGGACACACTTTCTTATACACACCTTGGACACAATCCTGAAGAATTGGTACTTGGAACTGGAAGTGTGTAGAGAAACTGTATATTGGGAGGAATTGGATCATAATTTTAAGGTAACCTTTAGTTTTGAATATGATGCTCCTTTGATTGAATCAAACTTTAGTAGGTAATTAAGAACAATAATTTTTTATCATAAAGAAGACCAAGAGGAGGACGAAGATCCAAGAAATGTGAAAATACCCAAAATAGAAGGAGATCACGCAGTAGAAGGACCACAAATTTAATATAATGTGTGTTACAAGGAAAATCACTCTCTAGCATGGGTTAAACCACAATAGACAGAATGAATGCAGAAATCAACTCTAATCCCAAGTATGTTAAATAAATGAAAATGATAACAAGACAAGATAAATGAGCCTACCTCATTCAAATGTTCGATGAAGACCACCATTGAGCCCTCAAATCAAAGCTTTATACCTGCAACTTGTCCTCAACAACCAAGATACGCAATAATATGGTGGTAATATATCATGTTAGCACATGAAATAGCATAATCCATTAACATTCATCAAAAATATTCCAATGGAATAATAATTCAAATATTTTCAAGATATCAATTGGACAAGAAAAGGGTATTTCTATTAAAAAAGATCAATGAAAGTGTATAAGTGACAAAATTTTGTGTCGACACATCTCGGAACTGAGAAACTAAGTCCCTTCCAACTAGGCCTCCACCACTTCAATACTCCACCAAAGGAAAGATCATATAAGAGAGACAATGAGGTTCTCCATCAAAGAGGGAAGAGCTTGGGGACTGAACAATGTGTTCAGAATTTCAAGGATAAAGGGATGCAGACTCAATGTGAAGTGAAAAATTCTCTAGAGTACCTTTTCTCTCAAAAGTTGAATTCTCTCCTCCTCCACAACTTGGATATGGCTCCATTTATAGCATTCAAATGGAATAGAAAAGTCGATTTAGAATGTTTCCAGTATATGGAAGTTCAAGGATCATGGATCTCGTGACGTGACATGGAAACCTAACACAAGTTTTAATTTTGAGCACCAAACATGATGTATGTATATTGTAGTGGTGAAACCTGCATAGACACATGTTGTCTAATTGGTAGGGTGCATATATGTGGAAAAACATGATTTTTTGGCTCTGGGAAGTGAAAAAGGGGACTTCAAGTCTTCATAGGGAAATGGAAATGCCTTATGAGAAAGTTGTTGAAAAATACTGAGAGGGGGGGTGAATCAGTATTTTGAGCTATCAATCAATTTTTCACTTTTCTTTCACTGAAAAATCTTAGTCTACTTTATAGAGACCAGTTGTTGTATA
>JZKD02S1610475.1:11246-30091 GCA_000966675.3 Picea glauca
CTTGACTAATTGGTAGACATCTATAACCCCTGGAGTCAACACTCCGCCAGGTGAACTTGTGGGAGACTAAGGGCTCTAAGGAATAAGGCCCCCGCCTTATTGCGTGCCCCTTAGAGCCATCGTGAGCGACTGTCGCAGTCTGCCCTCATGGCATCGTGGATCCTCTCGAGCTAGGTAATCGTTAACCTACAGCTCGAGCCACGGTGGGAGTGCTAGTAGGCTGTGGTAGGGCTGTTGTCCACACCTCTCCCTCAACCTCTCTGGAAATCATGTGTGGCCCCTTTACTCCATATGTGAGTCTGGTCGACAAGCTATCGTCAGCCTGCATCGTCAACCATCATGTCATAACATGTCATCAACATATCATAAAATAAATAAAAGTATCACGGTAATTAAATCATCCTAGATAGCACACTCCTTGACTCAATCCGGAGTCCAAGGGGTTCCACCGATGCCTCTGCATCCTCAAGGTCCAATCCTGCACACTCAATAAAACTGAGTCAATAGCACCTGTCTAAATAAAGTAGTGAAAACATCATGTCATCCATCATAATGCATCATAATCAAGTATAAATGTATTAACATCAGAAAAGTCCAGATCACTTGCGAGCAAGTTTCCTCAAATAATAAATTTTCTCAGTGCGCCAGAGCGGGATGTTACAGAAGTGTTGAAGGATTTCATTGGTAAGTTTGTGATCGTATATCTAGATGATATATTGGTCTTCAGTAAAACTGAAGAAGAGCATCTGAGGCACTTAACAATAGTGATGAGGAGGTTGCAGTGGGAGAATATATTGATAAATTTAAATAAATCCTCTTTCATGAAGACGAAACTCATTTATTTGGGTTTTGTGATGTCTTCGAATGAATTGAAGATGGATCTAGAAAAGGTGAAAGAAATCAAAGAATGGTCATCACCAATGAGTATATTTGAGGTGAGAATCTTCCATGGATTAGCGAGTTTCTATCGGAAGTTCATCAGAAATTTCAGTGAAATCAATGCACAGATGATGGATATAGTGAAGAAAAGACATAAGTCTTTCAAATGGATAGAAGAGGCTGAGAAGGGCTTCAATATATTGAAGCATAAGATAACAAAACAACCGATTTTGGTTTTGCCAGATTTTGGGAAGACATTTCAGGTGAGATGTGATGCAAGTGGAGTTGCAATTGGAGCAGTCTTGAGCCAAGATAATAGACATGTTGCATATTTCAGTGAGAAGCTGAATGATGCTAAGATAAAATAATCCACATATGATAAGGAATTCTATTCCATATTTCAAGCCTTGAAGAAATGGAGGCACTATCTTGTTCCTAAAGATTTTGTTTTGTATAGCGATAATCAGGCTTTACAATTGATAACCAGACAAGAGAAGTTAAACCAGAGACATGCCAAGTGGATAGAGTTTATGCAAAATTTCACTTTTGTCATTAAACATATTTATGGTAATGCTAACAAGGTTGTTGATGCATTGAGCGGGAGATGTCTAATTCTGCAGGAATTTCAAGTGAAGACCTTGGGATTTGAACACCTTAAGGAAATGTACCATGATAATCCATATTTCAAGGAAGCATATGAAGCATGTGTGAATCATGTGCTCAGAGACAGAAGCCAGTGGTCCAAATATCTGATTAAAGATGGTTTGTTGTTCAAAGGGTGTCAATTGTGCATACCAAAGTGTTCGATGAGGGAGAATTTGTTGAAGGAAAAGCATAGTGGGGGTATAGCTAGACATTTCGGCCATGAAAAAAAATTTGCACAGTTGAATAGCTCGTAATATTGGTCAGGTATGAGGGCAGACGTGAAGAATTTTGTGAATATATGTAAGATTTGCATGTATGCAAAGGGAAAGAAGAAGAATATTGGGTTGTATCAACCGTTGCCTATTCTAGAGAGGCCTTGGGATGCAATAAGCATGGATTTCATGTAGGATCGCCAATAACACAAAGAGGAAGCGATTCCATATTTGTGTTATTTGACATATTTTCAAATATGGCACACTTTATCCCATGGTAGAAGACCAGTGATGCAATGCACGTTGCTAACTTGTTTTTCAAGGAATTTGTAAGACTCCATGGATTTCCCAGGAGTATTATTTCAGACAGGGATACCAAATTTGCTGGTCATTTATGGAGAACATTGTGGAAGAAGTTGGGAACAGAACTATCCTTTAGTTATGCATATCACCCACAAACAGATGGACAGACTGAGGTGGTCAACCAAATTTTAGGAGATTTATTGAGAAGTTTGGTCACTAAACATCATAGCCAGTGGGATTATATTCTAGCACAAGTGGAGTTTGCATATAATGAATCAGTGAAGAGGAGTACCGGAAAGAGTCCATTTCAGATAGTATATGGAATGAATCTGAGGGGAGTGTCAAAGTTAAGAGATCTATAGTAGAGTGAATTTAGAAGCGCTATAGCTGAAGACTTCGCTACAAAAATGCAGGAGCTTCATAATCAGATCAAAGAGCAGTTGAGGAGGAGGAGCAGGGAATATAAACACATAGCTGATAAACATAGGAGGAAACTTCAATTTGAAGTTGGAGATCAAGTTCTAGCACATCTTAGGAAGGAGAGGTTCCCAAGAGGAACATATAATAAACTAAATATAAAGAAGATAGGACCATGTAAAATCCTAAGAAAATTTGGTGAAAATACTTATGAAATAGAGCTGCCAGGAGATGTGGGTATATCGCCCATATTCAACATTGAATACCTATAGCCTTACAGGGAAGATGAAGCTGGAGGACCCAAGGAGAATAAAGAGATTCAGTGGAAAAAACACATTCTTGTAGTAGAAAATACGCAGATGGAGAAGATCGTAGATCGATGAATTAGTAAGAATACCATAAGGAAAACATATTTTCAGTATTTGGTAAAATGGAAAGGACACCCAATATAAGATGCCAGTTGGGTAAGCGAAGCGGACATCTAGAAGCATGGAAGGTCAGTGCAGAAGCTCATGGACAGGATTCCATGAATTTTTCATCCAGAGGAGTATGATGCTGGAGCATCACCAGCAAAGCACGAGTGGAGGACAGCTAGGCACACTAGCATGCATTTTGAAGAATTTTAAATTTTGAAGAAGGTGTATCACGGAAATCTTTTGAAGGAGTTGTAATTAAATAAAATAGTTAATGCTATGGAGTTGGTTGATTTCATGAAGACATCAAAGAATGTATTTTATTTTAATGAAGCTGAGTGTAGTAGAGATTCAATGTGCTCGATCTTATCTGTCTGTCATAGATATTTATTGTAATAAATTCTACTAGTTGATATCTTTTAATTTGATAGGATAGCTCTAGAATAGTTGGAGGGAAGAGCTCAAAGAGCCCCTCTTGTATAAGGCTTTGTATTGTTTCCCAGAAGAGGCTGCTGAGAGTTGTTGTTGTTAGGCTGCTGAAAATTGTTGTTGTTGGCACTCTAGTTATTGAGATTTGTTGCCATTGTAGCTAAGAGTTGAGAGCTACCGAGGAGAAGTATATGAACATATGTATATTTCAGTTGAATGAATATAACAAAGGATCATTATCCCAAATGCATGGTGTTGTTGTGTCTATCCGAATTAATGAATGGTAGATTGTTTGTTTATTTGCAATTCTCTATTATTTATTGTTCTTGTGTTTATGAATGCATTTACATGGTCAAATGCATGAATCTATAAATTTTTAGATAAGTTTCAGTTGTTTGTCTTCTACGAGCAAGTGCAAGTGTGCATAGGGTTTGCAAGGTGTGCGTTGATACAGTTTGTTTTGAATCGCGAGCTCAAAAGAGATAATGTGAAACTTATATAGGTGTTGTTAGAATATGATGGATGTGCTTGTTTAACCATAGAAAATATCACTATTGTCACCCAACCATAGGCCGAAGCCACCCTCCGAGCACCTTAACCTTGACAGAGAATCATTTCGGAAGCAAACCCTAGGCTATATAGACAAACAAAGGGTAGTGCACCTTTCTCCAAGGATAGCGCACCAAACAAGAGTTGATCAGATAGTCCAAACCATAACCAAGAGATAGTCCAAGACAAAACAAAATCTGCTAGCTACAGCAGCTGCAATGACAGCTCTCCTCCAGACTTGTGCACAAACTGGCTAACTAAAGTGTGCACAAGTGAGCTCTGCGGTTCTGAGAATACTGGCAAAAATGAAGACTAGCCTCTTGTATTTATACTAAATTTGGCAGACTACCTGGGCTGACTTCTCATTCTGGGTACTAATTCTTTGGTTTATATTATTTCCTTTAGCTGACTTCTTCTCTTGGAGACTAATAACCTAATACAAGTCATTTCCTTGAGCCTACTTGTCTTCTAGGGTTATTAACCAATCAATTAGGGTTTCTTCTTGCTTTTTGAAATATTCTATTCTTGTCAGGTTTACATGTGGAGATAAATACCTCCCGTATCTACCATAATATCAACACTCCCTCCTAGCTAGGGAGGTATTACAGGTAATGGTCTTGAGCACAAACATACCATTTACCCATTAGCATCAACATAGTCATATAGATTATCTTATGATTAGTTCATGAGAACCATCATCACTATCAATGTCATCAACTGCATCATTTCTTGAAACCATACTCCATCTGAGTAATCAGACATGATGTTGGATAAGTCACTCACTCCACAAAGTGATATAAGATCCATTCTCCTAATCTAGACATATGTCCTAGAAGAATAAATATCTTGAACCATTTTCCGTCTGGGAAATCTCAGTCCATTGATCATCCATCTAGCTGATAATCATTTGCAACACTGTTGATAGTCTTCAAGGCAATCAGAACAATATAGTTCAATAAAACACAACTATGTCTATCCATAGTAGTACATAAGTACAATCTAGTGGTATACTACCACACCAAGTAGCACACAGATACTCGATCCGTGATGTATAGTCACAATCAATGGAACACATCCACCATAGTATCATACATCTACTGTCTAGAGACATACAGTCTCCACAACAATCATCTGATATCAACCTGCACAGAAAACATTGTTATGATATAAACTGAATCATCTAGGCCATTCTTCCACTCACATCTGTGAGATCTAGAAAAGCATCTTCCCTCAAAGGGTAAAAACATCAATGATGAGCTATCTGGACTATTCTTCTCAAGCAAGAAAGAATAATTGTCTTGGTTTTTTATCCTGGACCATTCCCTATCATGGGCCATTCCTCTGGTACTAAACAAAGTGCAACCTGGAGCAAATGAGTATGCCCTAGGGAATGCCTGTCCCTGATTGTTAAACCTGGACCATTCACCTATCTGGGTCATTCCTATGGCACTAAACAAAGTGAAACTTGGAGAGAATGAATAATCCCTAGGGAGTGATTGTCAGGACCATTTCCAAAGGAAATGATTGTCCTGCACCAACCTCCAAAATAGACCATTCTTCAAAACTACTCACAATTGTGAACTTCGAAAGAATGATTTTCCAACGAAGCAGACCAGTCTTCTTGAGTAACCCTCAAGAAGAGAGACTGTCCTAAACCATTCCCCATGTTAACCACAATGGGAAATCGTTGTCTATGGTACATCATCAATCCATCGAACCATTTTCATTATGAAAATGACCGTTCCATCTGGACCATTTTCTGAACTGGAAAATTCCTATCCATTAGAAATCTCAAACCACTTTCTGAACTCGAAAGGTACTACTCATCTTGGACCATTTTTTGAACTGAAAAATGAATTTCCATAAATCAATAACACATCAGTGCTCCCTCCCAACCTGGGATTCATCTCTTCCTTTTTCAACAAGGAAGTCCTCTGCATGAGCTCCAGCTTGAGTACACAAACTCTTTTATCTTGGACAGAGGTTTTACAAAAATGTCTACTTGTTTGCTCATCTGTGGAGATATATGTTTGAGAACCACTTTCTATTTTTTGGACTTCATCATGGAGAGTGTAATTCTTGGTCTCAATGTGCTTTGGTCTTTTTGGAACACTGGTATTCTTTGAAGGCTTCATATAGCTCTGATCAATGTAGTATATCATTGTTGGATTCATCTATTGTTTCCTGCTAGCTCATAACATTGTGGAAAGGGTCAAAGTGGAACATATCCAAGTGGTACTTCTTCTGCCATCATGAGGATTTTTCATGGATTAGCAATCCATCATCTTGAGCTTCTGAGTAACCATTCTGATACAGTATCTTTGTTATAGAAAGTTTTTCACCATGCTTATGATGTGCATTGGAGGCTCTGCACCAAATTGTTTGAATCCATACAAGACCTTCTTCCATTTGCCTACAAGAGTCTCTTCCTGGTATACCTCAAAGCCTTGAGGTTGTTCTACATACGTTCTTTGTTATGGAGAACAATATTTTCATTCATCTGATGTAAACTCCAACCCATGGATGTTGCAGACGATATAATGGCTCATGTAGAGGTATGTTTGGTTTACTGGAACAAGCAATCATCATAGTCTTCTCCCTCCATTTGGGAGAAACTCTAGTTCTGGATCTCGCAATGCTTTCTTTCATAAGTCTTCCATACACTGTTCTTCATCACAACTTTCAGTTCCTCTGCTTGATTTATGTAAGTGAGTTCATATCCGGCTGGTAATCTTGTGATTATCGATACAATGACTGGTTGTTCTAGGTTCTCTTTCTTTCTTGGAATCTTCATGTTCTTTCTCATGTTTCTCTTTAGCTCTTGGGTCCATGGATTTTTCTATAGATTCCATGCTCTGAAGATTCCAACTTCTTCCTTTCATTGTAGGATCATGGATGTGAATGAACAGCCAGGGATACTTTAAGGCTTCTTTTTGAAGAAGGCTTCTTCTAAAATCAAATTGAACACATACTGCTTTTCATGGTTTCTACCATGGATATATACTTCATCATCTTCACTGGATCATAGGATTATCTCCCTCCTAATCCTTGATTCATGTATGAGTGCATGTTTCTTTTGGAAGTATATAATCAACTCCCTCCATCTAACATAATCCATGCTTCCATCTGCATCCTTATTGCCTTCTGCAAGGTGTCATAAGTTTTTCTCCAATTTCCTCTTAATTGATGACTTCTTTTTGTCTTCTTCTAGGTTTCTTCAAGATTGATTCTTATTTTGTCTTATCTTGCAGCTGTTACTTATGTAATAGCTTCCACATGAATTGTTACAAGGGGTTGTCGATGTACTTCATCCTTTCATGTGGATTTCTTGACTTGTAGTCATTTGTGATAGCAATCCTTATCTTGTTGTTCTTCCATAGGTACAGTTTCTCTTTGAACATGTTATCTTCTAAGAAATGGATATGCAAGATATGTACATAAATATGGTACATACAAGAACTATGAAGAGTATTGTTACCTTGTCTTAGAAGAAAAAGTCTATTTTGTCCTGCTTGGATTTTTTTGAGGGTTCCCTTTCTTTGACAACTAATGCTTCGTGTGTTTCCTTACTTTTCTTTAAATCAGGACAATGATTCTTGTAGTGACCATACTTTCAACAATTGAAGCATTGTACTCTTGACATATCTTTTTCTTGATTTGGTTTCTTTCTGGAGCCAAACTTCTTTTTATTCCTGAAATGTTTGAACTTTGTTGTGAAGGCTTGATCATCGTATTTCTTTTGAGGTTTCTCTTTTGCACTGATCCTTGATTATTCTTGTGCATGGCAAGTCCAAAGTTCTTCAAATGTAGGATACTCCTTCTTGTGTTCATGCTTGCGGCAAATGCATCCCATGTCTTGGGAAGACCATTGAGTACTATATTTACCAGTTCCTTCTCTAAGATGACCTCTTCAATAGCTTGTAGTTGATCTATTAACTAAGAGATTCTCACAAAGTATGGTGTTATGTTGTCATCATCATTCATATTCATGTCATGGAGCTCATTCTTCAAACTCATTACTTGTCCAATGTTTCTGACTAAGAAGAGGTTTGTTAGGAAATCGTACATCTTCTTCGATGAGTTAAGATGGGAGATGTAGGGTATCAAGTGGTATTTTATAGATTCCACTATGATACTCAAGGCATTGATGCCATCGTCTTTGAACTTCTCCATAATTGCAACATTTTGTGGTTCCTTCTCTTTTCCTTCTTCAAACTTTGGTTCCACAGTCTTTCCTTTCACGATATCCAGAACTTTATTCTTGGCAAGGATGAGGTCAATATTTGTCTTCCATGCTCTGAAGTTAGAAGCTCCATCTAAATTATTTTCTGACTTCATAGAGTAAGGCATGGCTGCTTTGACTTGGTCAACCCTAGATTTGACCAAAAACTCAAACTTGACGTCTTAGCTTGCTGAGAGTACCAGGATATGCGCTAGGCTAGGGTGAACTAGTCTATCCAAAAATTAGGTCAATCCCTTCACTTAAGGTGCCTCAACGAAAGGATTAGGGTTTATGCAACTGCACCTGCTAGTAACCCTAGCAATAGTTCTTTGGTGACTACTCCTGCTAAAAACCCTAGCGACAGTTCTTCAACGAGCTTAGTATCCTTATGGCTATGCTCCCTTCCAGTGGTTAGACTGAATGAAGGAGGTGTGGGCCCATAACCTATTATAATATGATGGATGTGCTCGTTTAACCATAGACAATATCACTATTGTCACCCAACCATAGAGTGAATCCCCCCTCCGAGCACCTTAACCTTGACAGAGAATCATTCTAGAAACAAACCCTTGGCTAGATATCCAAACAAAGGGTAGTGCACCTTTCTCCAAGGATAGTGCACCAAACAAGAGATGATCATATAGTCCAAACCATAACCAAGAGATAGTCCAAGCCAAAATGAAATCTGCAGCTGCAGCAGCTGCAACGACATCTCTCCTCTAAACTTGTGCACAAACTGGCTAACTGTAGTGCATAGAAGTGAGCTCTGCAGTTCTAAGAATATTGGCCAGAATGAAGACTAGCCTCCTGTATTTATACTAAATTTGGGAGACTGCCTGGGTCAACTTCTCATTCTGGGTACAAATTCTTTAGTTTATATTATTTCCTTTCGCTGACTTCTTCTCTTGGAGACTAATAACCTAATACAAGTCATTTCCTTGAGCCGACTTGTCTTCTAGAGTTATTAACCAATCAATTAGGGTTTCTTCTTTCTTTTTGAAATATTCTATTCTCGTCAGGTTTACACGTGGAGGTAAATACCTCCTGCAGCAAGCATAATATCAACAGGTGCAAGGAGTGCATAGCGTCTGCAAGGTGTGCACGAAAGAGCCCCTTTTGGCTCAGAAAGTTCTGGAGAGATAGCTTGAAGGAAGATTGTCCGCAAGGAGTGTGTGACAGATTATTTTGACTCAGAAGCTTAGGAGGAGTAGCGTAATTTGTCCACAAAAAGGCTAGATTGCAGAGGAATACCTGTTGCAAGGCGTGCATAGGTTGGAATTTGACTAAGTGTCGAACAGGGTACTCAAAGGAAGTAGAAGTTCGAGGAAGAACAAGATCGAGAGGAAGAACGATGAGAAATATTCAAAGAGAGGAGTCCTTTGAGGTTTCCCAAAATAAACAAAGCGAGATCCGTCCAGGAGGCACTGGGATCATTCCAAACCATCAAATTTGGGGAGAGTTGCATGGGGAATTAGTCATGAGTTGTTTCGGCATTTCGGAGTTTGGAGCGTTTCAAAGTGTTGAGGAATAGGATTGCCGAAGTCGTGAAGTCGCGAGGTGAATCTTAACTGTTGGCTTCGAGGAGATACATGGCAGCAGATTAGAGAATTTGAGAGTTATAGGTCAAGAGGAGTGGGGTGTGGAGTGAGTAAAATATTCACAAAGTCGCGAGGCTCGAAGTACAGCTGGAATGTCAGATCTAGGGAGACACATGGAAGAGGTCCGTGGATTCAGTGAAAGGTATTTCGGGAGGAAACAAAGGAGGAGTTGCAATATTTCCGAAGGCCAAAGTGGCGAAGGGATTGACCCGAGGTTATAGCCTGTAGTCATAGAGGAGAAAGAGTCTAGTGAGAATCTAGTACTCACGAATCGGTGTTGCCAAGCACCAGAGAGCAGAGTTGAAAGTAGTCTGAACTTGCAGGTGACATCAAGGGGACTTGTGAGTGTATCACTTGTTCAGGGTATGTTGAAGGCCCAAAGAACCAATTCAGTTCCAGGAGTTTGAAGGTCCGAGACCGGGAGGTTGCAGAATCCCTAGGAGAGAAGGGGGTTGTATCATCATCATATGATCCATAAATGGTGGGCCTATGGCCTATCTATTTCATCAACACAAATCCTTTGTGGAATTTAATTTATTTTTCTGCTCATTGGTTTTAAGGCTCAACTCATTGATATGGTTTTTGAGAACTCGACCTTCAAGCTTGTTAACTACTTGGTTTAACTTGCTTGTGGTATAGAGGCCCTTGAATTGAGATTTTAATTAATCATTCCTGGGAAATTTTAACTCCAGGAATGTGTAAGTTTTAAACATGTGAAGTAAAGTAATGCATATAGATTCTTAAGCAAACCATAAATTAATCAATGGCTCATACACACAATAAACAAAGATTTACACTGGAAACCCTTAACCGGGAGAAAAACAACCTTCCTTGGTGCCACACCTTTCAACTCTTCATTATATTAATTTCACCATTCACAATACAATATATACAATATTTTAAGTATTATGTAGCTACCAAAACCCTAATCCCTTAATCCGAGATTAATTTAGAAAATCGCTAAAAATAGCAAAATCCGCTAAAATAACAATACCCGCCCCAAAAAAATTTTGGGGCGCTAATGTGAATGCTACGGTAGACCCCCCAGGAAAACGCCTGGCACACACGACACAAAGGGTGAATGAAGTTGGGATTGTCAGATGCAGTTGTCGAATATGACGCGCCAACACACACACATGCAAAGAATATAACACATACCCAACTTTCTCCCACTTGTTGTTTTATTTGCATACAGGAGTTCATAGGATTACACAGTCAACAATCCAAGGCAACAATGCCCATTTTTTCTCTATACCAAGAGAACTTCTCTATGCTCACAGACTTTGTCAATGAATCTGCAACATTCTTCAAAGTGTCAACCTTTTCCAACAACACCTTCTTTTCTTCAACCATGTCTCTCACAAAGTGATACTGAACATCAATATGATTTGTCTTGGATTGATAAGCAGGGTTCTTTGCTAGGAATATTTCACTCTAACTGTCACAATCTAATATCACTGCTTGTTGTACCAACCCAATACCTGAACACAATACTTGTAACCATACTACTTCCTTGCTTGCATGAGTGGCTACCATGTATTCAACTTCTATAGTTGAGAGTGCCACTACAGCCTGTCTTTTTCTCATCCAACTGATTGGTCCTCCAAATAGGTTAAAAACATATGCACTTGTACATCTTATGCGATCTATATGTCCAGCCCAGTCTGCATCAACAAACCCATGTATGTCCAACACTCTGTCCAATCCTGGTATTCCTTGGTCGCACAATCCATAGCTGGTAGTGCCACGCAAATACCTAAAAACCCTCTCTACTATTGTCCAATGCTCCTTCCCTGGTTTTGACATATACCTGCTCAAAACTCCCACTGCATGTGCAATTTACAGTCTAGTAAATACCATTGCATACATCAAACTTCCAAATGCACTGGCATATAGAACATGGGACATGTTCTCTTCTTCTTCCCGTGTCTTGGAACATTAATTTGCAGATAAATTTAAACCTATAGGAATAGGAACCTTGACTGGTTACTTCCATGCATATTAAACCTCTGCAATAACGTCTCAACATATTTTCTCTAATTCAACTAGAGTTTCATGTTTGCATGATCTCTTTTAATCTCCATTCCCAGAATAAAGTTAGCAACACCGAGATCCTTCATGTCAAATTTGGAGGATAGTTGTGATTTCACCTCCTTGATAACATCCATGTTATTTCCTACCAACAACATGGCATCAACATACAACACTACATAAATGAAGTGATTACCAACCTAATTGGAATATACATAGTGATCATCCTTGCTTCTCACAAATCCCAATCCAAGTATGTATGTGTCAAAATTTTGGTACCACATCCTAGGTGATTGCTTCAGACCATATAGTGACTTCTTTAGCTTATAGACCAACTCTTTACTTCCCTTCACTACAAAGCCTTCTGGCCGCTTCATGTAGATTTTTTCTTCCAGATCCCCATTTAGGAATGTTGTCTTCACATCCATATGTTCCACTTCAAGATTAAAAGAAGCAACAATGGATAAAAGAAATATAATAGAGGTTAACTTGGAAACAAGAGAAAAAATATCACCAAAGTCAATTCCCTCTACCCGGGAATAACCTTTTTCTACTAATTGAGCTTTCTATTTCTCCACTTTTCCTTCTGCATTAAACTTCTTCTTAAACAACCATTTGTTAACAACATTTTTTTTTCCCGCTGGCAAGTCAACTAGATCCCATGCCTCATTCTTATCCAAAGAATCCATTTCTTCAAGCATGGCCTTCTTCCAGAGTTTACTATCCTATGAATTCACTTCTTCCCTGACAGTTTTGGGATCATCATTAGTAATAGATAAAACAAAATTAGAACGAAAATTAGGTGGACTATACTTTTATGGTTGTCTTCTTTCCCTCACTGATCTCCTCAAAATTGGGGTATGAGGTTCTTCTTCTTCTGCTTCATCTTCTTCAGTTGATTCAGATTTTGCATCATCCAACTCAAACTCTATTTTCTCAAGTTCTTCTTGCCTTGGTAGGAATTCCTGTTTGGGAACATCTTTCACCTCTCTAAAAAACAACATCCCGACTGAAAACAATCTTCTTAGTTTTTGGGTTCCAAAGATTATAACCTTTCACACCATCTTTATAACCAATAAAGATACACTTTTCAACTTTATTATCCAGCTTACTCCTATTTTTCTTTGGAAAATGTACATAAGAATCACAACCAAACACTCTGAGGTGTTCAAGAGAGGGTTTCTTACGAGTCCATACCTCACGTGGAGTTTTATAATCCAACGTTGATGAGGGTGATCAATTGACCGAGTAACATGTTGTACCCACTGTCTCTACCCATAATTATGGTCCTAACTTGGCACCACTAAGCATGCTCCTTGATTTTTCCATCAATGTCATGTTCATCCTTTCTGCAACTCCATTCTGCTGAGGTGTGTACGGAGTAGTCTTCTACCTTTCTATACCACACTTACAGAATTCTTCGAATTCATTTCTGCAGAATTCTCCACCATTATTTTTCCTCAATACCTTTATTTTCTTCTCTGTCTGATTTTCTACCATAGCTTTAACTCTTTAAATTTATCAAATACCTCAGATTTATTTCTAATAAAAGAAATCCATGTGTTCCTTGAGAAATCATCTATGAATGAAATATAATACATAGATTTACCTAGTGATGGAACATGCACATGTCCAAACACATCATTGTGTATCAACTCTAAGATCCCCTTTGCTCTTGTATCACCAGATGGGAATCTTACTCGATTATGTTTACCATATATGCAATGTTCACATAAATCAAAATCCAGAGTGTAATTAGACATACCTTCAACCATACCTTTACCCTGTAGTGTTTGAAGGCCCTTTTCTCCAATATTCCCCAGTCTTTGATGCCACAACATGGTCTTCCTTCCATGGACAATATTGGTCTTGTATTCTTTGTTTCTCTGCTTAGTGACAACAAAACAGTTAGACCCATTAGTATAATTTCTTCCCAATAACTTGTACAAAGTTCCACACCAAACTCCCCTCATCAACACCATTTCTCCTCATACCATTTTGCAAGTTCCCTTTCCCAATACAGTGTCCACATCTGCATCATCCAACTTGCTTACAAATATTAGGCTCCTGGCTAGTTTTGGAATGTGCAGAACCCCAGGGAGAGTTCTAATCCTTCCATCTTTTAGCAACAACTCAACCCTTCCACGTCCCATGATTTTGGATGTTGAGTCATCTCCTACGAATACATCACCACCATCGTATTTTTCATATTCACAAAACCACTCCCTATGAGGATTCATATGATATGACGCACCCGATTCGATCAACCATACACCACGGTCTGCATGTGTACCTATAGATGCCAGGTAAACATCACTTCCTTCTTCAGTGGAGGTTTTCGCCTCTGTGGAAGAGGCATTATCATATCCCTTTTGTTTATCAACCTTCTTAGACTTGTAATCTTTCTTATAATGCCCTTCTTTACCACACTTCCAACATTTCTTCAAATATTTTTATGGAGACTTAGATCTACCTTTAGATTTAGATCTCCCCCCCAAAGACTTACCAAGATTCTTGTCTTGGGTACAAGATCTTACAAATAAAGCATATGTGCTCTGAGCATCCATGCTTTTCCACCTCATCTCTTCAGATAACAAGGATGCAACTACATCCTCATAAATGTAGATTGAGTGGTACTACCAATTTATACAACTAGATTATCCCAAGAGTCTGGCAAAGAACATAACAAAGTAATACACTTATCTTCTTCTGCAATCGTAATATTAATAGAGACAAGTTGACTTACCAGAGTATTGAAGGCATTTAGATGTTCTGTTATAGAATCTCCATCTTCCATCCTAAGATGATACAACTTATTTCGAAGAAACAAATTGTTTACCGGAGACTTTGATTGATACAAATTCCCTAACTTATCCCATAGTTCCTTGGTTGTATATTCTCTCAAGACATTCAACAACACCGAATCTGCCAGACAAAGTTGAATAGTACAACACCGAATCTGCCAGACAAAGTTGAATAGTACTCCTTGCTCTTCTATCCAACTTCTCCCAATCTTCCTTTGACATACCAGTAGGTTGTGTACTAGTAGTTTGTGTACCAGTAGATTGTATGCCACTAGACTGTGTACCAGTAGGTTGTGTACCAGGATCCACAACGATCCATTGTTCTTTGTCTACAAGAAGGTCCTCCATCTTGAGCTTCCATAGCTCAAAGTTTTTATCGTTGAACTTCTCTATCTCGATTCTAGAATAGCTCACCATTCCTCTTTCTACACTAGAACCACCATTGCATAATATCCCACTGAACCTAGGTTTATCACAAACCCAAGATAAACTTGATCTATCAAGACCAAGCCAAACCCTCAACAACAAAGGCGTTCCCCTGAAGCCAAAAATGGATCTAATACCAAATGTAAGTTTTAAACCTATGAAGTAAATAAATGCATATAGATTCTTAAGGAAACCATAAATTAATCAATGGCTCATACACACAGTACACAAAGATTTACACTGGAAACCCTTAACCGAGAGCAAATCAGCCTTCCTTGGTGTCGCACCTTTCAACTCTTCATTGTATTAATTTCACCATTCACAATACAATATATACAATATTTTAGGTATTATGTAGCTACCAAAACTCTAATCCCTTAATCTAGAATTAATTCACAAAACCGCTAAAAATAGAAAAATCCGCTAAAATAGCAAAACAAAACGCCAAAAAAAAAAAATTTGGGTGCTACCCCAAAGTCGAACGTTGCGCGTAACCAGGGAGGGCAAATCCTGGGACCCCCCAGGAAAGCGCCCGATGCACACGACACAAAGGGCAAAGGAAGTTGGGATCATCAAACGCAGTTGTCGAATCTAACGCACCCACACACACACATGCAAAGAATATAACACATGCCCAACAACATGTGAAAATATTTTCTCATTCTCGAGCCAACAAAATCTTGCTAGGAAAATTACATGTCTTTTCCCACAAATAGCCTTTCCAAATTTGGCAATGTTCTGTCAAATGTCAATGATATCTAACAACCACCAAAAGACTGACAGTGCACATCTATACCGGATTTTAAAGGCTAAGCTTCTTCTTGTAGACAAAAAAACAAAAACACGACCCCTCTTTGTGTCCCAATTCCACCTCCAACCACTGACATTCCTTTGGTTTCCTTCTTTTGTAGCATTTCCCAATGGAATGAGAACTGTCAAGGATTACAATTGTGTCAAAATAGATGAATCGATCTTACATGGGACCTCCAAACGTGGATGAGTAAATGAATGTAGATTAGTCCAAATTTGACTCTAATTCAATCAAGTGTATGGCTCAAAATCACAAATTAATCCTTGTCAGTGTTCCCATTAATGAGAAATGAATTTGCAATGTGCCACACCATTCCAATAACCAATCCAACTCAAACCAGTACTCCATATATATTCAGAGTCACAAAATTGAAAACAACTACATACAAATTTCACATTCAACGGAGATTTTTTAATTAAGTTCAGGAGATAATTCCAATAGGGTAATATGTACAAAACATTTGTGCATTTTTAGTCACTGATAGTACAAGTTGCAGATGGTCATGGCTCAAAGAAACCTTCGCTTATTGTAGACAGGCTCAATAACTCCTTTGTCCACCAAACTTCAAGTAGGTTTCCCTCTTTGTGCTTTCATTTATGCCACAATTCTCCTTCATCTCCCCCTTTCTTCACTACAACCCTCATTGTTTTAATGGGTTTCCTTTGGAAGTCCAATCATCATAGTTGTTCATTTCACCTTCCCAATGTTCCAAAAGACAAAATAAAATGAAATAAAACAAAACATGTTTACTTACAGAATTTACAAGCATTTGTCAAGATCCAATTCAGATCATCATCTCAACATTGTGAGAATTCGTGAGCAACTACAATCATTTGTCATTTTCAAATCTAATACTTTTGTTATCGTTATCATTGTTTGAAAGGTATTAGGTTGTTATGCTTGTCCACTAAATTCCGCTATGTGATTTCCTGTAGTGTTGTAAGTTCTATTGCATGGTTTCCTAAATTTTGTTGTGTGGTTTTTCTATTTTAATTGCTTATGAGGTCTGCTAAAGCCTAATAGTAATAGCCATAACATATCTGAAGTTTTTTTCTAGACTTTAGTTATAGAGACTAGTGGGTGAGTTTTGTTATTTGTAACTTGTTGAGCAATTGAATATAACAAAGTAGTAAAGTCTAATATACTATATAGTATATACTATATAACATTCCAACATATAGCAGGATTTAGAGCTATCATGGATTGGCTTCCAATTCGATTGAAATAATTTTTTATACTAAAAATCTAAGGCATTGCTAGGATGCAAAATAGTTCACGAATGACCTACATTTCGATTGAAATAAAAACTAGATTCCAGGCATTACTAGGAGGTAGAACATTCCAGTATTGGCATTATATTACAATTTTTAGTTCTTAGTTTAGCCAAATATGTATGTGGTGTGTTCGTGTACTATGGATGTAATATGAACATGGTTAAGTAGTACCTTCAAGCAACTTATAAATTGAAATATAATTACATCAACACACCATCCATTGTAGTCTTGTAGCCTATATGCATCATTGTCTAGATACATTGTAGTCTAGGATATTTTTTATATTTTTTAAATATTTAATATTGTCGCTCCCAACATGGTGTTTCCTGCAAATTTGAGCAAAACTTCTAGGAATATCGTACACTTGTATCCATATTCTCAATATTTATGTATTCCATAAACTCACGCGACACACACACACACCAGACATTCCTATCCATGTTCCCAACTTTTTTGCGTTTTGAAACTCTATCTATATGAATTTGAATCTTGTTAAAAATTATATTAACTATTCACTTTGACCAACTTGATAAGTCAATATTAACAATTTTATAAGGTTTAATACTTTATTTCATTTTAAATATAAAAATCATTTCTCAAAATAATTTTTTTTTTTAATTACTAAATGGATTTAATTCTTGAAAAAAAAACTTCAATATAAATTGTTTATAAAATTTGACACGAGTCTTTATCATTATAACTCAAAGTTTTTAC
Organism: Picea glauca; assembly: GCA_000966675.3. Classification (NCBI taxonomy): domain Eukaryota; kingdom Viridiplantae; phylum Streptophyta; class Pinopsida; order Pinales; family Pinaceae; genus Picea; species Picea glauca. Next base: position 28,974 of record JZKD02S1610475.1, read on the forward strand.
TATTTAACCTCAACCATTAGAACATCATTTCTTTAAACGCTAAACTTAATAAAGTGGAGGTTTAATGTAGACATAATCTCCACATAAATTTATGTCACATTAATACGATAGCGTGTTAGTGTAGAAATGTAAAATTAATTTATGCAGAATAAGGAAGAAGTGTAGTATTATGCATACTATTATACTCAAAACTACACCAAACTACCTAAATCTTTGTTGGACTAGGATCTAAATCCCTATACACCAAACTACCTAAATCTTTGTTGGACTAGGATCTAAATCCCTAAAGACATGTTGCCTCAAGGATTTTCATAATAAAGTTTATACAAAAATGGGCTGGTGATCAAATTTGGACCAGTAGTAAACACTTAATAGTGTACTATGCTATAAAGAGTGTATTTTTAATGTTTGTACATAGTTGTAAAATTTATTGTTTAACCAATAATAAAAAAATATTTCTTTTATATTGATAATTATATACAAGTTTATTAACAATTGCTTGTCAAGTTGGTAAAATTAGAAAGTTAATATAGCTCCTCACTTGTTTACTCCTCCGAAGTAACTAAATTGAATAGTGTTAATGATTGTCTATAATATTAAATATGGACACATTAACCTCATTGTAATGATGATGATTATTGTTTACCAAGACCAACTTTATTGTATTGGAGGTATAAACTTATATTAATTATTTTGCTTTATAAAGTTGTTTCTATTATCGAATAATTTGGAAATGAAAATTTGAGTACACTTTCATTTATATGAGTTAACAAAATGTGGAGTTGAGTTTTATTATAAATGTTTTAAAAAATAGATCTAATGTCTTTGTACATTCCAAGAAAAAATGTTTTTCATCTTGTACACCATTTGTCTCATAGATTTTACATATTCTTTTGTACCAAGATGTTTTAGGTCTTGTCCAATGTCTTCTTTCACTATGAAGCTCATGGAAATTTGTTTTTCTCTTTGAGATAATTATTTTCTTTTTTTAACTTGGGGCTATTGATTTCTTTGTAGTAATTCAACTTTATCTTATTCTTAGTGTTCATATTACTCCACATTTTTATTTTAAACTTAGTTATGATAGTGCTTTTAACATATTGATATCTTGCAAGGCA
>JZKD02S1610475.1:80072-97764 GCA_000966675.3 Picea glauca
ATTATTAAATAAGGCCCACTATGGTAGTTAGATATAATAAATGGGTAATTAGATATAATAAATGTAAGAGGACTTCTTAGAAGGTTCTACTTCTAGAATATTCCTCCTCTATAATGGTCTTAGGTTATGGTAGCACTATATAAAGGGGTTCAAGCAATATAATGAGACATGAAGAGAAGTATTGTATTTGGAGCGGTATCTCAATAGGAGGATTCCCCCTCGAAGAGGCAGGTGAACAGGAGAAGATATCTTCTATAATAGAGTCTATTGTATGGTGTTGCCCTACCTCAAGGGTTTGATATAATAAAGTTGTGTTTTTCTATATTGTTCTTCTATATCCGTTGTGGTGTTTTTGTATTCAGTATTGGGTTCTTAACAAAGTCTTATGATGCTTGGTACACTCCAGGAAGGGGTTCTTCCATGAAGCTCCACCCTTCCTTAGATAAATGAGATAGAATTTACAAAAAAGAAGAAGGAGAAAACCTAAGAAGGATGGAATACACAGTAAACAACAAAGAATGCAGTGACTGTAACCAAAGTAAATAAACCAGAGATATCAAGAAATGTATAACCTTTCCACTATTCAAGCTACAGACTGTAGGGTAACCTTCATATCGAATGACCCAGTAACCAGAATGATTCTACAATACAGAGAATTCCAAAAGAGCCACTAACCAAAATCTATTACCTTATTATGCAGAGTTCCAATGGTAGAGACCCATCCAATACGCCTAATCCCAGAACAAGCTTACGGCTTCAACATTGAGTAGTTACAGAGAAGATGGGATGAATCGGTAATTGGTTACAGGGAGTAGCACAGAGTCGAATTTTCGAAGGAAGACTAATGAAAATGATAGTTCTAGAGCCCATCTGTTAGTTTACATATGGTTAATGGTGGTATTTAAATCAGTACTGCAGTTAGGGCAAGGTGGTGAGATTTTGGGGAACCCTTTTACTCGTGATAATCCCAAGAGACTTCTTCCAACACATCGTAAATGCTCTGGCAGGAGGGTCATTTTACCTCCTCCACCGTATCCGAGGGTAGTCCTGTCCAAAGCCAAGAAACGGAATTGACAGGCATTCCCGTCCTCTGGTTATAAGTTTAGTTAGGGTTCGCTACTCGAATAGGATGTCGGTTGTCCCAAAAGAGGTGATGCAAGAACTGGATTTGTAACTACCATCTCCACGCCTGGTACTCACGCTGTCTATGTCCACATTGATGGAAAGGAGCACATTAATTTCATTGTTACCCAAACCCGAAGAAAAATCTAGATTCCACTCCAACATTTATGAAGGGCCATTCTTAGTACTCCTCTCACGTTTGGCCTGACGGGCGCAATACCTTGGAAAATGAATCCTATGGATATAGGACTTTTGTTTAAAGGTTTATGGCACCATAAGGTGGATATTAATATGATTATACATATAGAATGTTACTTAGCTATATAGTGGCGCAATTATTCGTCCATAGAGATATATATGCACATGTATATGAATTGTTGTGTGATCATGTGTGGCAAAGTTGTTGTATAAATTCTTTGGTATGATTATATATGTATAGTTTGCCCAGGAAAAGAATGTAGCCTAGGTGATTAGGATAATGGCATACTGTTAGGATTACCAGGAGTCATTCGAAGAGGAGGTAAAGTTTATAATGTCACTTATAAAATAACTCTGGTAAGTTTCAATGTGGAAGGAGAAATGTTTAAATCTCCTGTGTAGCAAGATTGAGCCAGATATGTCTTTGAATTTAGAGTTTGTGCCTACAAAGAAAGACTAAATAAAATAAAAATAAAAAATAAGGGTAATTAGAGGTACATTACATATGGTATCAGAGAAAAAGTTACAATATTGGGCCTGAACAGGGCCACATTAGTTGCTTAGTATATATACTTCAATTTATGTAAAACTAATAAATCTTATGGTTACAAACAGAAAGCCCTTTTTGTTTTGTGTTAATTATGGCAGCTCAGGAGGATGTAGAAATCAGGATGGAAGGAAATCTACAGCAAATACCTCTGGGAGATACAAGACAGAATAGTGATGGAAGCTCACCCACGGAGGTGTTGGAAACAATGAGGAATCTTATTGTTGAACTGCAGGTTTTCAAAGCCGACAATGAAAAATTGAAGAAAGAACAGCATGAACAACAAGAGATAAATGAAGTCATGTTGCGTAGTATAGTGACCAAGAAAAGTCCAAAGGATGATAACCATGATGAAGAGGTCAGCAAGAGGGCCTCCAAGAGCTCTGGTCCATAAATAGAAAAAGGAGACAGTTCGTCTGAAGGAACACCTTCAACTGAAGACAAAACTAAACCAGACAGAAAAAGAAAACAAGTAGACCACCTTGAAGGAGAATTTAAAAAAATTAAACCAGTTACCTTTGATGGAGAATCCAGGACAGGAGAGGAAACCGAGGCATGGTTGTTGGACATCAAAAAATACTTCCAGATCTACAACTATTCTAGCAACATGAAGGTCATAATGGCCATCTACAATCTGAAAGGGAAGGCCAGCATTTGGCCGCAAGACCTAAAATTGGCCAAGGTTCTAAAGGACAAACAGTGGTCTGACTTTAATAAGAATTCCAAGAAACAATACCTTTCTGAAAGCTATTATGAAAGGAAGATGAAAGAATTTTACGAGTTACGACTTGGACATATGATTATGGAGGACCTTATAAATAAATTTCTGGAACTACTAAGGTTCGTACCATACATCCAGGAAGATAAGGTAAAAATCTAGCGATTCTTAAGATGTCTACCACAGTCCTACAGGGACAGAATTGAGTTTGAAAAACCCAAATCCTTGAATGAAGTATTTAGAAAAGCACGAATGTGCTATGACCAGTATAAACAGTGGGTAGAGTTTCACAAATCTTGGAAGGATAAGAAACAAGATCGAATGAACCAGCGGAAGAAGGGATACCAGCTAGCTCCTTATCGGAATGCAGCGAAAAGTTTTCCGAGAAAGGATTTTCATTCCAATCATCTGAATACGCAAGGCAATGGTAAACCGGTAAACCTGGGAATGAAAAAGTTTGGGGACAGTTCCCACGAGCCACGTAAGTGTTGGGAATGTGGAGAGCCTCATCTAAGGAGGAAATTTCCATGTTTAATTTCAGCAAACAAAACTGTTGTTCATAATTTGCAGGAAGCCTCGACGGTGGGAGACGTGGGAAGAAGCCTACATCGGATAAATGCAGCCATAGATGGTTGACAAGCTGACCACCAGTCCTCAGTGGTAGAAATCGAAGGTAAACTCAATAGCACTCGAATTTCTATTTTAATTGACCCTGGAGCTACGTTAAGTTATATTACTCTTGATATAGTAGAGTCAAATAAACTTAAGAAACTGAAGCACACAAAATCATGGCTTGTACAACTAGCAATAGGTACTAAAAGGAAAGTAGTTGACTTTATTTTTGATTTTGAGTTCATCTTAGATGGTCAAAATATAAAGACTAATTTGAACATCCTACCACTAGGATCTTACGATATGATTATCGGGATGGATTGGTTGGAGCAACACAAAGAAATACTAGATTGTTATACAAAGATACTTAGCTATAAAGACGATGTTGGCACTACTAGAACAACCCAAGGTATACAAAAACATGTATCAGTCAGATAAGTTTCAGCGATGCAACTCAAGAAATGTATCAGAAAGGGATGTCAATTTTATGCCATCCAAGTGACGAACCTGTTAGGAAAAGATGATAAGACAAAGTTAGAAGACTTTGTTGTCCTACATGAATTCAGTGACATTTTTGTAGATGAGATACCAGAATTACCCCGTAGAAGGGAAATAGACTTCTCCATATACCTACTACCCGGTTCAGCTCCTATCTCAAAAGCACCTTACCGAATGAGTCTACTAGAACTGACATAATTAAAAATACAATTACAAGAATTGTTGGACAAAGAGTATATCAGACCGAGCGTTTCACCATGGGGGCCACCAGTCCTCTTTGTGAAAAAGAAATACGGTACTCCAAGACTATGTATCGATTATAGACAACTAAATAAAATGACTATTAAGAATAAATACCCCTTACCGAGGATAAATGATCTGTTCAATCAAGTAGGTGGGGCCAGGGTCTTTTCAAAGTTGGATTTACAATCCGGTTATCATCAAGTTAGGATAAAGGACGAGGACATAAGCAAGACAGTGTTTCGGACAAGATATGGACACTACGAATTCGTAGTCATACCTTTCGGACTCACTAATGCACCAGACACGTTTATGTGCCTAATGAACAGTATTTTTAGTCAGTACTTAGACAAGTTTTTGGTAGTGTTTATCGACGATATTTTGGTTTACTCTAAAACGGAGGAAGAACATGATGAACACTTAAGGATAATTCTACAAACATTGAGGAAACACAAACTGTACGCCAAATTTGACAAGTGTGACTTTTATCAAAAAGAGATACAATATCTATAACATGTAATTTTAGCGGAAGGCATTGTCATAGACCTGGAGAAGATAAAATCCATTATTGAATGGCCGGTACCTAAGGATGTAGCGGATATCCGGTCATTCATGGGAATCACCGGATATTACCATAGATTTATAGAAGGGTTTTCCAAGATAGCCTACCCTATCACGTCATTACAAAAGAAAGGGACCAAGTTCAACTAGTCAGAGAAGTGTCAAAACAGTTTTAACAAGCTGAGGGAATTATTGACAAGTGCACCCATATTGAAGGTAGCATACCCAGATAAAGACTTCACTATATGTGTTGATGCAAGTAAAGAAGGACTAGGTGGTGTCCTAACTCAGGAAGGACATGTTATTTGTTATGAGTCTCAGAAATTAAAAGAACATAGCGAAATTATGTCACTCATGACTTAGAATTGGTAGCGGTAATACACGCCCTAAAAATGTGGCAACACTACATAATGGGCAGAAAATTTCTACTATTGACGGATAATAGTGGGGTAAAATATTTGTTTAGCCAACCAAATCTTAATGCAAGACAAGCAAGATGGCTAGCCTTTTTGAGAAAATTTGACTTCAAGGTCAGACATATCAAGGGTAAGGAAAATAAAGTAGCAGACGCTTTAAGCAGAAGAGTCCATGGGTTATTTGAGATAAATATCAGTAGGGCAGAAAGTGATTTGGAACAATAAATAAGGACGACAGGTATTGACGATGGGAATTACACTAAGATAATGGCATAATTACAAAACAGTACCACAAAACTCAGATAAACCAGATCTAAGTATCGACAAGAAGGGACTATTATGATTTAAAAATAGAATTTACATACCAAATTCAACAAAGTTAAAATTAACAGTTTTGGATGAAGTGCATAAGAAACCGTATTCTGGCCATCCAGGGTACCAGAAAACAGTAACAACACTTAGAAAACTATTTTACTGGCCTAATATGAAGGGCGAAATAGCAGAGTACTTGGCTAGGTGCCAAGATTGTCAGCAAGTTAAGGCCGAACACCAGCATCCAGCCGACCTATTACAACCATTACCAGTACTAGAATGGAAATGGGAGATCATATCTCTAGACTTTATAAAAGGTTTTCCTAAAACTCAGAAACAAAATGATTCTATCATGGTGGTAATCGATAAACTCAATAAGTATGCACACTTTATTCCTGTAAAGTCTACTTATAAAGCTATAAACATTGCTGAAATATTCATGAAAGAAATTTTTAGACTGCATGGTATTCCTAAAATGGTGATTTCAGATAGAGACGTAAAATTTACATCTGCTTTTTGGAAGAAATTGTTTGTAGGGCTAAACATTAACTTGAATTTCAGTATGAGTTATCATCCACAAATGGATGGATAGACCAAAAGGACAAACCAAATCATAGAGGATATGCTCCGCATCTACGTAAGAACAAAACTGAGCAAGTGGGAAGACTACCTGCACTTGGTAGAATTTGCATATAACAATGGGTACCAAACTTCGGCTAAGTTGAGTCCTTTCGAAGTACTGTATGGAAAAAAGTGTACGAATCCAATTAGCTGGGATAACCCAGCTGAAAAACTCATGGTTGGCCCAGAGATGCTCCAAGAAATGGAGAACATGGTAAGAAAGGTACAACAGAACTTGAAAGAAGCACAGGATAGACAAAAGAGCTATGCAGATCAGAAAAGAAGACACTTGGAATTTCAAGTAGGAGACCATGTTTACTTGAAGGTCAAATCCCAAAAAATCTTGTTGAAGTTAGGGAACTGTGCCAAGATGGCACCCAGGTTTTGTGGGCCCTTCAAGATACTAGCTTGAATTGGACCCGTAGCATACCAACTGGCACTTCCAGCGAATCTAAGAATTCATAATGTATTTCATGTTTCTTTGTTGAAAACGTATATTCATGACCCCACTCATATGATTGATTGGAACTTGGTGCAAGTGGAACCTGAAGGCGAGTTCCAGGTGGAACCCCTGTGCATTCTGAACTTGAGAGAAATAGCACTTCGGAACAGAGTTGTCGTCAGGTAAAGGTGCAATGGAAGCACTTTAGTCCTGAGGAGGCCACTTGGGAATTGGAGGGAGATTTGCGGAAATATCATCCAATCATGTTCCAAGAAAGGAATGAACACTGAGGACAGTGTTTTACTGAAGGGGGAAAGGATGTGACATCCCCCCAAAAATAAAATATTTTCAAAATTTAAATTTGTTGGAAATTTATTCCGTTTTTAGTAAATTCGAATTTGGAAAATTTTTTCCATTTATGGCAATTCTGAATTTCGAATTTGATGATTGTAATTAATTATTATGACTTTTGGGCTGAGACCTGATTTGACCCAACTAACTATTTGACTATGACACTTGTATGAAAACAAAATATTTTATATTGATTGCAGGAGGACAAACGGAACAGCCATGTTAAATTTAGCTGAAGATGACTCCATGAGTGGGGAACATGTTGGAACCACCTCTAGGCCACTTGTTACAAGTGGCAAATCAGTGATTTGGCCATTGGCAGACCCTAAAATTCAGGGATTTAGAAAGATGCGAAAACTCCCAAGGGAGGGAAAAGACCTAGGCAAATTGATAAATAACATATGTGAGGAGGCAGGGCGTTGCCAAGTATGTTGGGAAAAGAGATTTTTGGACTTTCCCTTGCTGTTATGAACACTACTGCGTGAGTGTGAGGCAAGAGGAAGCTGGTGGAATTGAAAGATAGTGCTGAGGAGGAATTTCTTTTTCCAAGTTCGCCCTCATGGATTCATGGTTAGGTAAGGGGGTGAATCGGGCAAGTATTTTTGGCTGCCCTATTCTATGGTTGGGAAGAACGTGGTTGTTCCCTTTGTCTTCCCGCGAACTGTTCCATATATGTAAACCTTTCCTTCTCTGTGTGAATGATTATAACTATTTGTTGTAATGCAACAACGCGAATGATTATTTGTTGTAATGCAACTATGTGAGTGATTATATCTGCCTGCTGTAATGTATCTAATTGTACTAAGTTGTGATGGCTTCCATAGATGATATATGTTCATTGTATGAAGTTTTATAGCCAAGGATGAAATTCTGGGATTAAACCTCCTGCATTAAAATTTGAAGACAGAGTTATCCATGTGCAAGTGAATTGAAGGTATAAAATTCATCTATAGGTAAATGTTATATTTGTAATTCGTAATATTAGACAGATCTATCTATGAGTATTCGGATTGAGCAAGTCTATATATATAATCATGAAGACTTATATATATATATATATATATATAATGCACATAGATATAGATGTGGTAGCACTTTGTATAGATTTATTAAAGAAGATTTATTGACAGCGGTAGAAAAACTCGTGCATACAGAGATCTTGTCATCATTTTAGACATTCAAACTCTACCAATAAGAAATCAACTACATCTCAAATGATAAATAACTGAAGTGAAGAGTCTGGAAATTCCTCATAACTTACTATAGTAATATAAGTCAGACATTGTTCTGTTATAAGATAATGTAGAGGTAAAATTCGAAAATAGTTATTCCAGAGTATACAAGCGAAATTGCCGTGAACGGTATAGATTAAGCAATTATAGTTATATGTATACAACAAGAGATTTCAAAATCCTACCAGCCCTTTGGCCTAAACAATGAGGAAAGTACATATATATATATATATATATATATATATACTTCTGAAAGAAAAAAGAAAAAAAAATCGAAACTTTACATAGTCCATATATTTAATCTAATTAAACGCTATTATAGATTTAAACCATATTGGAAATAATTACAAGGAATGCTGAAATGAGATAAAAGTTTTAATATTATAGACCTAGCATAAATCAAACCAACATCTAGCATTTGAAAACAGGGCCTGTCTTCAAGGAAATAACCCTGGTATTAAAAATTTAGGGTATGACAAGACCCGAAACAAAAATCGGTTAACAAATCTTTCTTTTACTCTAACGAATAGGACAGTTCTGTAGAAGAAAATTTCTGCAAAAGTTATACTATAATCACCGAGACCAAATCCCCTTCTTCCAAACCCGACGGAAGTCTGAGGGAAGCAAATCTAGATGACCCCCTTTAATTTTGGCAACCATGACTGTTCGAAAATCCAGAAGGGTTCAGAAGGGAACTCGATTACCTTTCACACCAAGTATGGGGACGAACACCCAAGAGCATTGCGTAGATGAAAAAACCTGGAAAATTCACCTTACAAGGATTAGAAAGGCATACTTAAAGAAAACTTGAAGAAACAGAAATAGAACGATAATTGTTTTCTTTTAACACATCATGTATAGTCTGTACTTAACTTTCAACCCCAGCTCGCATGACCTTTCCCCATTAATTTTCTGGCTGGAAAGTCGCTCAGGGCCGAGGATGGATGGACAATAGCTCACTGATGGGTACCCTTACATCAAACAGGGCCCATCATTAGAGTTGTGTATCAATTCAAAAAAAATAATGAATTAAAAAAGTATAGTGAATATCCTTATACCACAGTCATAACTCATAAATAGCGAGAGCAACTGTGCTAAGCCCATTCATATAGAGACGTTGAATATTAATGGAGTGTTTTAATCCTTAAGAATTTCTTTCATACCAGAAAGCGTATCTAACTGCGGAGATTAAAATATATTTTAAAAAGAAAATTGTTAAACATAATGTGCACAGACGTCATAAAAACTCACGGTACAAGAGCTACTCGTTAGCTGAGTTATAGACCCACTTTTACAGAGAATATATTTTTAATTCAATGATGGTTACAGAAACCCTGGCCACTGGTTCGTATCATAAGATTAATAGAGAGGACAAACAGTATTTAAGAAAGGTCAAGGACGCTATACTGGTATCGAAAAGTTATATCAACATGCCAAAGTCACAGAGGCCCTTGGTTCAATACCGAACAACCAGTTGGGACCACGATGGAAGCAAGGGGTTTCTTACGACCGGTTGGGACCACAATGGAGGCAAGGGTTTTCTTACAATGCCTGGTACATTTTGGGAAGGGGTTCTTCTATGAAGCTCCACCCTTCCTTAGATAAATGAGATAGCATTTACAAAAAAGAAAAAAGGAGAAAACCTAAGAAGGATGGCGTACACAGTAAACAACAAAGAATGAAGTGCCTATAACCAAAGTAAATAAACCAGAGATATCAAGAAATGTATAACCTTTCCACTATTCAAGCTACAGACTATAGGGTAACTTTCATATCGAACGACCTAGTAACCAGAATGATTCTACAATACAGAGAATTCCAAAAGAGCCACTAAACAGAAGCTATTACCTTATTATGCGAAGTTCCAATGGTAGAGACTCGTCCAATATGCCTGATCCCAGAACAAGCTCACGGCTTCAACATTGAGTAGTTACAAAGAAGATGGGATGACTCGGTAATTGGTTATAGGGAGCAACATAGAGTTGAATTTTCAAAGGAAGACTAATGCAAATGATAGTTCTAGAGCCCATCTACTAGTTTACAGATGGTTAATGGTGGTCTTTAAATAAGTACTGCAGTTAGGGCAAGGGGGCGAGATTTTGGGGAACCCTTTTACTCGTGATAATCCCAAGAGACTGTTTCCAACACGTCTTAAATTCTTTGGTAGGAGGGTCATTATACCTCCTCCACCATATCCTAGAGTAGTCCCATCCAAATCCATGAAACGGAATTGGCAGGCATTCTCGTCCTCTAGTTATAAGTTTAGCTAGGGTTCACTACTCGAATAGGATGTCAGTTGTCGCAAAAGAGGTGATGCAAGAAATGGATTTGTAACTACCATCTCCACGCCTGGTACTCACTTTGTCTATGTCCACGTTGATGGCAAGGAGTGCATTAATTTCACTGTCACCCAAACCCGAAGAAAAATCTAGATTCTACTCCAACATTTATGAAGGGCCATTCTTAGTACTCCTCTCATGTTTGGCCTGACTGGCGCAATACCTTGGAAAACAAATCATATGGATATAGGAATTTTGTTTAAAGGTTTATGGCACCATAAGGTCGATATTAATATGATTATACATATAGAATGTTACTTAGCTATATAGTGGTGCAATTATTCGGCCATATATATATATATATATATATATATATATATATATGCACATGTATATGAATTGTTGTGTGATCATGTGTGGTAAAGTTGTTGTATAAATTCTTTGGTATGATTATATATGTATAGTTTGACCAGGACAAGAATGTAGCCTAGGCGATTAGGATAATGACATATTGTTAGGATTACCAAGAGTCGTTTGAAGAGGAGGTAAAGTTTATAATATCACTTATAAAATAACTCTGGTAAGTTTCAATGTGGAAGGAGAAATGTTTAAATCTCCCTTGTAGCAAGATTGAGCCAGATATGTCTTTGAATTTAGAGTCTATGCCTACAAAGAAGACTAAATAAATAAATTACGACAATTAGAGGTACATTACATTAGCCCTATGGTGGTCCACGATAAGAAGTCAGGAGAGATCAAAATCTGTGTAGACTTGAGGAAACTAAACAATGTATGTTTACATGATCCCTTTTCTACACCGTTCACTGATGAAGTTTTAGATAACGTGGGAGGACAAGAAGTTTACTCCCTCACAGATGGATTCCCAGGGTATCACCAGATCAGGATTGCTAAAAAAGACAGACATAAGACCACATTTACAATAGAATGTTGATCCTTTGAGTGCACTGTGATGCCCTTTGGGCTGAAGAATGCACCAGCCATCTTTTCCAAGGTGGTGGTCGAAGAATTCAAGGAATTTTTACATAAAATTTTAGAAGCATATTTTGATGAATGGATTTTTTTAGCCTACTAAAAAATCATATTGAGTGTTTAAGACTAATGTCGGATAAGTGAAGGCAATGTCATATCGCCATGAACATGAAAAAGTGCATCTTCTTATCACCTTTTGGAGTATTACTGGGACACATTGTATGTAAGCAGGGGTTGTTGGTAGATCCTTCCAAGATTGTCATTATTGTTAATTTACCTCCCCTTACTTCGGTTAGACAGTTGCACATTGCACTGGGACATATTGGATACTACAGGAAGTTTATCAAAGGCTATGCACAGATAACAACACCCATGGAAAAGTTGTTAAAGAAATATTTTCAGTTTCAATGGACAAAAGAATGCTAGCAGAGCTTCGACACACTAATGCAGAAAATGGTCACTATGCCTATCTTGGTTTTCCCAAATTGGAGTAAGGAATTCCATGTCCATGTCGATGCTTCGTCCATTGCACTAGGAGTCATGTTAGCACAACCAGGAGCAGGAGATATTGACCACCCTTTATCCTTTTCTAGCCTAAAGCTCTCTACAACTGAGATAAATTACACTACCACTGAAAGAGAAGGATTAGCTATGGTGTATGTGTTGCAGAAGTTTCGACACTACTTGTTGGGAGGACATTTCAAGATGTTCATCGACCACTCTACATTGAAATATTTAGTCAAGAAGATAGTGTTGGGGGGAAGAATATGCAGATGGCTATTGTTATTCCATGAATATTATTTTTAAATTGTGGTCAAGCCAGGGAGAATGAACAAGGACCTGACCACTTGTCTGGGCTAGAGAATGGAGAGGAACCTGCTAGCTTGGAGGATACACTACCGGATGCATAGTTGTTGTCTATCAAAAAAGTTGATGATCACTTCGCAGAGATAGTCCATCTCCTGACTACAGGAATGGGACCTTGTGAATATACAATTATCCAGAAGAAACAGTTGGTAGTTCGCGTTGCATATTTTTCACTTATAGTTGGACGACTATACAATATGGGACTAGATGAGATCTTGAGGAGATGTGTTATGGAGGAAGAAATACCATTGATTCTGGCAGAACCACATGAAGGAATCGTAGGAAGATATTATGCAGGGAAAGCAATAGTGCAGAAGGTTCTTAAAGCCAGCCTCTTATGGCCCATGTTACATAAGGATGCTAAGGAATACTACAAAGCCTGTGATGTATGCCAGAGGGTAGGGAAACCATCCAAAAGAGATGAGATGCCTTTAGCACCTCAGCTAACTTTACAGGCATTTTAGAAATGTGCCATTGATTTTGTGGGACCTATCAACCCACCAGGAAAGCACACAAGAGCTTGCTACATCATCACTACGACAGAGTATTTGACCAGATGGGCAGAAGCAAGAGCAATTAAGGACTGTAGTGCAACTACAGTTGTGCAATTTATATTTGACGATATCATAACCGGGTTTGGATGCTCGAAGATCCTCATGAGTGATCAAGGTTCACACTTCATTAATAAAACCATTGAAGCCTTGACTCAAGAATTTGAAGTTCACCATCAGAAGAGAACACCCTACCACCCATAGGTGAATGGTACGGTCGAATATTTCAATAAGATCTTGGAGACAGTGCTGACGAAGATTTTCAATGTGAATAGAGATGATTGGGATTTGAGAGTGCCAACAATATTATGGGCGTATTGAACTACTTGCAAGAATCTGACAATGAAGACTCCCTTTAAGTCAGTTTATGGCCTAGAAGCAGTCGTACCTATGGAATATTTGGTTCTCATCTTAAGAATTGAAGCATTTACAGATATGGACGAAACTTGTGTTGTTCAAAAGTGTCTTGCACAGTTAGTGGAACTAGAGGAAGACAGGCTTATTACAGGATTTCAGCAGCAGGTACAGAAGGAATGAGAGAAGGCCTACCATGACAAGCATATCAAGAGGAAAGCATTCAAACAAGGAGATCTGGTATTGGTATATGAAAGAAACTTTATAAAGAATCCACGGAAGTTCAAGACACATTAGCTTGGGCCATTTGAGGTCACCTATGTTACAGAAGGAGGCGCTGCGTAGTTGAAGACTTTGAAGGGAGAATGGAAGGAAGGTCTAGTGAATGGGAGCTGGTTGAAGCTATATTGTGACAACCAGCTTCCTCATAGCTCTCAGTAAAAGAAAAGGAAGAAGGGTCTAGGTACCAAGTGTAGTTGAAACTAGGTACCAAAAATAGAAAAATACAGTGTGCACACGAGAGGGAGGGACAGAGAAAAACGCACAAGATGCTCCGCGCAGTATGCAGTCGAATTGATACAGAAATTTCAGTCCTGTGGTGACTCTAGATGATTCATAGGTGAGTGTTCGGGGCCTGTTGGCCCTTGGGTATGGATTAAGGAAGGAATCAAAGAATAAGGAACAATAAAGATAGAGTACAAAGAGTGTACAAGGCACACAGACTGAGGACAGGTTGAAGTGGTTAAAGAAGTAGAAAAGAAGGAGCGAAGTAAGGGAAAGCTAGTCATTCGATGAGAAGATCAAAGAAGATAGATCAAAAAAGAAGATGCATCATGGACAAATCAACAATCGTAAAAAGAGACCAATGGATGTGAAGGAGCACCTCGCAGAAAAGAAGGAAAGATAGGCTGGCAAAGCCCTAAAAACGCAGGTCAAGGCATATAGGGTTTTAGCGTCTAGGGTTTTTACACCTAGGTTTCAGCCTAGGGTTGTCAAAGAGTCATTATAATGTATAAATAAAGGTCTAAGAGATTCGGGCAGGGTTCGTCATTCGCTGGTTATGCTCATTTTTGTTGATGTTATTGTGTATTGAGAGAGAGAAGTGTTGAGTGTGAGAGCATTATGTATTGTGTATATTCATCTAGGTGCAAAGATCACCGTACATCTGGGTGCATAGGGAAGGGAGAGAAGAGAGAGAAGAGAGAGAGATCTGCAAGCTAAGTGCACAGATAAAACTGTATGCTTTCACCTAATATATTATAAAGCACAGTTCTGTGGACATAGCCCTAGGGAGAGGGTGAACCACGTATATCGTGTGTTCTTTGTGGTTGATGTTGTGTTAGTTTCTATCTATTATACTGTTATTGCATGAATGTTAGATCAAATATATAATCCTGCGACGTAATCATAATATTGATAACACATAGCTAGGTTATCTATGTGGTTGTTTGGGATTCCCTTTGCATTTCCTCTAGTTGTAGACACATGTGTCCTACGACCCCCTATTGCTACTTTGGGTGAGACTGCATATACCTCGCCGGTGTGGATGAAAGGGCTAGTAGTTAGGGCTTGTTAGGGCATTGTTAGAGTTGAACCCTGGGTCTTCCCCTATGCCAACAGCTCTCCAAATGGATTAACACGTTAGTTTCCAATGAAAGCCTAACATTACGAGGTTCGTTTGTAAATTCTGGCCATTTTGTAGAAAATTCCTTAAATGCATAACCATCTGTAGGCATTCGAAGAATGCCATCTTCAATTCTCTTTCGTGCATGGTAATCCATAAACTGTGTTATTCTTTGGCACCTGAACATTCGCTGCAAACGTGGAATTATGGGAATATGAAGGAGAAACTTTCAAGGGACCATTTTTGTTACTTGATCGGTTTGATATATACTGATACCACATACCGGGAATTTTGTTTTCGACGCATGTTGTCCATAATATATAATATGATCATCAAGACATGCATCTATACTTTGATACTCCATTCCAATGTCTTTCATAATGACATGTAAATCTCAATATGTGTGAGGTAAAATATTTGATGAGGGTAAGACAAATTCACCTAACAATCTAAAACATAAAAACAAAATAGTTAATGTAAAGAATAGTAATTGTAAATATTGCATTTTTATTTTACACGTTAATTAACACTAAAAAAAATGCGGAAAAGTAAACCTTTATGTAGATGTGATGAAACATATTACATACCTTAGGATCTGTGTCATACAAGTGTTCGATAAATGATTCGTAACCTTTAAGTTCACCAGCAAAAATGTAGTGGAGAGAAGATTTTCTCTTGACCCTTTATAAATTCATTTATTTTTCTTTTCAATCAGAGGTTTATCATAAATACCATCACTATTGTCCCCATGATCCTCATCTGGATGACCGAATAAGTCTTGGATCATTTGATTTGTCCCATTATCTTGAACTATGTTATTATTTTCATATACTTCCATGGGATCATTAACTTGACCTTCATTATCTACTTCAATTTTATTCATCTTGTACAACATCATTTATGCTACTACTTGGTGCTTTGTGCATAAAGTTAGGGGGCAAATCTAACTTTATAATTACAAACAATCATGAAAAATTAGTGCATGTATAAAAGAATATAAAAGTTTGAGAATACAATAAATATTAAAACAAATAATGAATATATATATATATATATATATATATATATATATATATATAGCTAATTACCATGGGACGATATTCATTTGATCCTCAGTCCATGTGCCCATATTTTCTACAATGTTTTTTAGTTGTTTCTATTAAAACTCTTTCGGTACGTCTAGTACAACAATTTTTGCAAGGGAAATAACATTTACCATCACCCTTTTCACCCTCTTTAATTTTTTTCCCACCTCTAATGCTTTCTGACATTCTTCCCGATAGACATATACTAAAAAAATACATGTTTTTTGTTCACCAAGAAGACCAGATTATACCCTTTTTGAACTGTCATTATTATAGAAAACTTGTCGCAACATCCATAAAATGCAACATATTTATAGATTTTATAACGTCGCAATTCCGATGATAGTTTACCAAGTCAAAGTTGATTTGGTCAAATACTAGGTGACCGTTGGGGTGGGGAAAAGTGCAACTAATATTTCACCAACGTTGCAAGAGAGACAAAAATGAAACTTCGTCGCAAGAGTGAGGTCCTCCTAACTTCATCGCAAGAGAGACATGTTTTTGTAGTACATCGTAAGAGCGACATTATCAGGCAATATGGAGAAAAAAATTTAAAATTTTCTCTATTTTTCGACAGTATGGCTGATCTGAAAACAGATCCAGAAGCCTGATAGGGCTTAAAAATGCTCAAAAATAAAAGTGCTTGGATTGCAACAAAACCTGTGCCATTGCGTCCGTCTCGTCTTCCTAGTTCCGGTGGTATAATTTTTATCGCAAACGGAGTCCGTATGAGGAAGATATCGCATTCTGTCCGCCGAGCCAAACAGGCAAAATTTTGGATGCTGACTGTACCTGTCTGTACAGTCCGTACAGACACGTGTTAGTCCGTACAGCTGACGTGGCGGCGTCCATACAGTGATGTGGCAGCATCAGGAGACGACATGTGGCAGGTCCGTACGGAGGACACGTGGCATCACCAGGACGCGACACGTGTCAGGTGGATTTGGCCTTTTCGGTGCACAGTTGGACCAATAAAAAAGTGACACGTGTTACCACTCACAGGGTGACACGTGGCATGATGACGTCAGCAGCTGACGTGGCACGCTGACAGAGCAGACACGTGGCAGGATAGGTGGCAGTAAGGCAGAGCGACACGTGGCAGTACGGAAGAGTGACACGTGGCAGTACGACAGAGCAACACGTGGCAGCATGGCAGAGCGACACGTGGCAGCATGGCAGAGTGACATATGGCGTACGACATCCGATGTGGCGGCACACGTGGGCCAATCACAGGCCGACATGTGGCATACTCGCATTGGAGGGTAAGGGTGCCACGTGGCCCAATCCTGGGCTGCCACGTGGCACCCCATGATTCGTTGTTGGTTTGGTATGTTAAAATTTGGTTTGGCATCAACAAGTTTCGAACACGCGACCTATCGACAGAGCAGAGACTTAACAACATCGGGCTAACCAACATACCGTGCGGTGGAACTTGTATTACATTCGGCCGAAAATGGTTTTGTTTCCGGTTTGATGTATAGTCGGATGCGGAAAGGGCCGGGGCTTAGCCCCAGCCCTCGGCGGCGGACATAGCACAGGACCGTTACATGGAACCCGGGGCTTTATCGCTATACGCGCGCAGGGTTGTTATGCCAACGGACCCGTGGTCCTATGCGTACGCCACATGACCCGGGCTACTGTACCAACCAATGCGCGGATTGTTGCAACGGAGGGCCACATGGCATATGACCGCGCCACATAGAACCGGGTGTTCAACGGTGGGCGCTGGGCGCGGGTGGTTTGTTAAGACTGTTAGCCCGTGGCCTTATGGTGCGCCACGAGACCAGGACCGAGTGCCAGTTGGATAGGGCCCGCGCTATGGCGCGTGGCCCTATGGTGTACCATATGACCGCACTAAAGGGGGCCGCGCGCATGCAAAGGAGCTTTTGCCCAAAAACATTTACAAAGTGGGTTATTGCAACAACTTTGGTTTATTTTTAATTAATTCCAACTATTATTAGCTGATTTTCTCCATTTTTGGGGGATATTGGGCTTTTTTGGAGGCCAGATTCTTAGAGGAAGTTGGGGATGAGAAACCAACTCCATTCCTATATAAACCAGGCCTGTTTGAG